>JANKKB010002820.1:0-57336 GCA_026225775.1 Bursera palmeri
ATAACTCCTACCTTTTTTGTGGATTTTGAAGTAAACCATGATGCTGAGGATAAAGTTTGTGACTGGGCAGAACCTGCGTCATTGCCCAAGCATTAATTAATTTATAAAAAAGTAAACAACTAATTCAACAAATCTCTAAGAAAGCATTGAAAGATGAACATTTCTAACCATTCACAGCGGGCTCACTGTTTGTCATTGAACCCTTATTTTTCTGCAGCAATTAAAGCATAAAACATAAAGCTAGTGCATTTGAGGTTTTCAACAAAACAATATAGAAAGTAAGGCAAAGGAAGATTGATTGCTTACAGTTACGAAGGCATCCAAACCTTCGATTGATGGAGGTTCAATATTCTCTACATGAACTGTAATACGAAAATTTAAAAAACAATAACAAGAAGCTTCAGGGTTTAAGGCTTTATCGCCAAGTAAAGGTCAATTAAATAATCATATAATGAATAGTTTTAATATGTTCGGTTCAGGCTGTTTTACTTGCCTCCATTTTTTATGATTTCAGAAGTTATTTCATGTCCTGCTTGTGCCAGAGATACAAGCTGTCCATTAAAACAATACAGAGAAATCAGATTCTCATAATCAATATTAAAAAAAATATATATAGAAAAGGTCTCATCATACAAGATTACAACCTGCATTGCAATAACAAACTCTGCAAAATCTAGAAATCCTTGTCGTTTAGAATCTGCAAGCGCCCAAATCTTGGCAAGCAAAACAAACGTAAGTCTAAAATAATCATAAACAAAACCTATATAGAGCAAAACAAAACAAAACAAATAAATAAACTTAAGCAATTTACGATTCAAAGCAATCAATGTACACTGTATACAGCAACTTATGGAGTCTGGAAAGTGAGTAGAACCTGCTTGAGTTCTTGCCGAGAGAGTTTCGATAGCGCGAAGAACTTTGTGGCATCGTTTCCAGTGATGCGTCCATCTCCATCTATACAGAAATCACTCATTAATACTAATAAGTACTGATGAAACAACAGAATGAAAACAAAAGAAAGTGCTTTTATGATGATCACAAACCTGTATCTGCTATATCAAACCATTCATTGTAGATCTTTTGCTGCTCTTTTGAACACATAGCGATCGGCGCCGGAGCTATCTCCATTTCTGCTTTATGTAGTAAAGAAATTTATTAAAAAAAAAATTGAAATTTTGAGAGAGAGAATGAGAGGGGATAAATTACAATAATTGCTTTTATTTTTCCTTTTATAACGAGTTTGGCGCTCCTGGAAATAGTACTTCATTCAAGGCAAATCACAGTGTTGAAACGGCAGCGTTTAATCGAGTGTTAAGTCCTGGATCATGCTTATCTGATAATTATTGCATTGACGACGTATCTATATACTGAGTGTTATTGATTTTTAGATTTAAGGCATGAGGTGATCATGCTTAATTTTCACCATCAGATTTCCTTTTTGACAAGTGAGTTATGTTGATGTCAGTTAATGAAAGCTTTGGCATAGGATGATTAAATAAGGCGTAACACAGAGAATCTTTTCCTTTTGTGGGCTTAATTTGAAGTTTGAATTAAAGCGCCATTTTGTTTGAGCAACGCATACGTGGGCAGCCATTCATTCTTTAAAAAATGTGCACCAACGGACAAGAGTGACCCACGTGTACAGTATATTGTAACGAGCCAAACTGATTTGAGAATGATAATTTAAATAGTAATTCAATTCAAATCCAGTTCAAGGGATTTCAAATATCAAAATTATACTAACTCATAATTGGAACAATAGGNCACAATATAGAAAAATAATGAAAATATTATTATGAATTTTAAATACATCATAATTTTTTTTTTATAGTGTAACAAGACAACTTGCTCTACCATTATTTAATTTCCTAGTAATATTAGTATAAAGTAAGGTTTCAATATTGAAAAACACCCACTTAGACTTGATAATTTATTAATGCATAAGAAGAATTAAGGTTCTGATGGATGGAAAAAAAAACGGAGTTAAATACCAAAAAAAACAATTCAAAATTCCATATATTATATAAATTTGGCACAAGGATAAATATCCAATGCCTTCAACACATTGCCAAATAGTGATTGCACATTGCAAACAAACATTGACCATTTTTATCTAAACCAAATAAAAATGAAATTGTAAAGAAAAAAAATTTGAATCGTCTTAGGCAAGTATCCTTGATTAAAAACATAAAAATGCCATGTATAGAAGTTTCTGCCGCGCAAAAGAGAGCCATGTAGACCAATCGCTACCACGTTAAAATAGACAGCAACATAGCTGCAAAATATTACAACAATTAAGTTCATAAAAATCAAAAGCCAAAAACAAGAAAATAAGTTTGAAATTAGCTTCAAAGGGTAACAAATACTAAACNAATAACTTGTCTTTGGTTGTTCACAAACTCATTTCATCTTTGATATTTCCCTACGTTATCATTTACTGATGATAATGAGCATGAATAGAAAGGTGAAACTCTTGCGATTTGTAAAACTGATAATATGCATAGAAAGCCCTCATCTGGTGATAGGTTACCTTTGATTTAGAGGGAGAAGCTGCATTTTTTCTCTGTCCAATATCTGGATGGCTGCTTGCTTGTGAAGGCGCGGTTGGGAACTTGGTGGATGCAACTTGTTTCTCCTCCTTCACCTTGTTGAAAATGACCGTGAAACCTTCACCGGATTTAGGGTCGGATTCATCCCAAGCCCCAAATTTGGGTACTGATGCTACTCTATGATGCTGCTAGCCATTGAACTCAAAGAAGTCAGTGTTGGTTGCAATAATGAAGCAAATTGGGTCCCTCATCACTGTTAACTAACTTTATGTAGTTTCTTATTTGTAGGAGAAAATCAAGAAACCGACTTATAGAACAGATGGGAAAGAAAATATGTTAATCTAACACAAGAGTTTTGATCTCACAATCCTTTCTTGCACTAATTTAACAAGTGAAATAATCAGAAAGCTCTATTCCAGTGCTTTTGCAAACAACTATTATCAAAACCTTCAAGAAAAAAATAAATCAACACCATCATTAGTCTTACTTTTTCTTTTCTGATAACAAGAACATCTACATGCTTTTTAGTTTCCATTCTATTCTTTATGTTCTTATTCTACTTCAAAATTAGAAACTAGACATAATTAGCCAGCTCATGTAAACCTATTGCCTCTGTAAACACAAAATTTCTTGAATGTAAGAATTTAGAAAAGAAAGTTTACTGTTGCCTCAGACGGATAACTTCCACTTCTCTGCCTGGAGTGTCCCTGCACCGATGGAGAGAAGCTATTATCTCCCTCACCGAGGCCCTTCTTTCGATCAGATTTTAAACGTCGCTGACTAGGCGGCCGGAGTGAGTGATCAGACGTACTTCTATCGCTGCCGGATTCTGCCCTAATGCCCTTATGTCTTCCACTCATTCGATGATCAAAAGTGTTTCTGTCCTGAGGATTGTGCCCCAAGTGTCCTTCAATATTCTGTGCTTCTACTGGACTGTAGTTAACCAAATCAAAGTGGGAAGGAGCCTGAACCGGGCGGAAGTCAACATCATTTTCCTGGTTTCCTCTCCCACACATGAAGGCCTCTGGATTCTCCTCTGGATCATTTGGGTTCATCCTCACACCTGCTTTCTCTTTGCGTGCATTATCAAAGTAGGCTGTGTAAGGAATATTATCTGAATCCCAGTTGCCAAATTTTGGGACATGAGAGTGTTTCTGCAGCCAAGACAATTATATGTATGGTTCCTCAACTATCAGCAATCATAACATCACAAAGTAATAGGGAAGAGACTTCAGTGTTGGAAAATCGACCAAAGCTCTGAAAACATAACTAATAATAGAAAACAGATGCTTGGAATGAAAAGTTTCTGCAGCCAAGACAATCAACAATCATAACATCACAACGTAAAGGCAATTCAGTGTTTTGGGCAATCGGCCAAAACTCCGAAAACATAACTAATAATAGAAAAGAGATCATGCTCGGCATGAAAAGTTACTATGCTAGTGACAAAGGGACACTTTTTGCTAATGCATGCGCATGAGTTGATTCAGAAAGACAGAACAGGTCCGAATTTTTTCGAAATACTTTAGTGCTTACACAGTAACCCCAGGGCTAGAAATTTAACTTTCTTTAAGAGGCATCAAGTCATTCCGTCCGTTTTCTGAAACACTCTTTCTTCCTTTCTATCTATGACATAATTTGAGCTCCTACGTGGTGACATAATTTGATCAGTATTCAATCTACTGAGACATCCTGGAATCTGTTTCAAGTTCACTCACCTGTTTTTTTTTGAGACATACTGTCCCTTAATATCATGCTACTCTCACAAGTTACAAGCTATGATTGCTAAAATGATCACATCAAGGCAAACAAAGGTGCTGGTAGATTTTGGTGAAGTCTCAAAAGAGATTCATCCCAATTTGATATATATGTTTTAAAAAAAGTGTAATAATTCCTCCTTCCAATGCCTTAAAATGCCACCATAGCCTGTAACCATTCATCTAGAATAGTTGGTCGTATATAATGGAGATTCATTTATATCAGATAGTGCCTTTTAATTTTAAGCATCTTCCAGACATAAATAGTCGACCCGAAACAATAAATAGAAATTAAATGAAAGCACCAAAACGAAACCACAACCATGTGAGACGGTGGTTTGACGGAATTGGATGTTTTGTTTGAGAAACTTTTTCGACAACAAATATACAAACTACAAAACTACAGAACAATTACAAAAACAAATTAACTAACGCCATCAACTGTTAAATTTGCCATTTTCTTAAAAGTTAGGCTAATAGGTGTTGGTTCAACATTAGCTTTTTATATTCAATATCAACAAGATGCATATCCATCAAACCTGCTAAAATTAGAAACTTACAGCCATTCTGATGAAGATTACAATACTTGCTGTTGCTGATTTGTGGAAGAAAGTCCTTGAAGAAGTGAAACACTTTTGAATGATTAATTATGTTGGGTTTGATTTGAACCATTTTGAGCTTTTTTAAACTCCCGGAAATTCCGAGACACGGACTTGCTTCAGACAAGGTTTCGATGCATACAAAGTTAACGTAAGCCAATTATCTTAAACCTAATCATCAAAAAGTCCTTATTATTTGGTCTTCATTTGAAGATACCGAATATTTTCAAGGATTTGCCATGAGTCAAGCCTTTTGTCTTTCTCTCTACAACATCTTCTTCCTTGTCGTTAGCCTTCAGTCACTCAGTCTCCAGACGACAAAGCGTCTGCTGTAACACCCATTAGGCGTCTACGCGTTACCGGCATGATGAATAATAATATATCATTTACGTTCATTCTACGTTATGTTATCCGATATTAATCAATCCAGTTATTACTATTCATTTGCTATTAAATTAGTAACAAAATTATAATTAGAATACCAAATTGTAGTTTAATTATGTAATGCAATGATAATTTATTTACGCTGCAGACATATAAGATAGGTTCAAACCAACCTAAATTAAATTTGTGATATAATTTCTTCGTTATTGATTCATTCGTTACATCTCACAAATTTGAGTGAAAAATTAAGAGATATATATTGTATTTAATGCTGAACTCATAAATTTATATAAGTTAAAACAATAATTTAATTTCCGGTAATCTTACTCATTTCCTTTATCTTATAGGTAGAGGTGTGCAAATTATCGGAAATCCGAAAACTAAAACTGAACCAGATCAAAGGATGTGAGTTGGTTTGGGTTTATAATTTAATTTTGTAACCCGAATTTTTTATGTGTTGGATGGGGTTTAATTTCCTTGGCTGAAAACCCAAAAAAATATTTTTTATTAAATGTAAATTATATATTAGATTTATTATCTTAGAAACCTTAGCAAACAAAATTGATTTACACTTTTGGTTTGGATTTATTAGGTTATACTAATATATATTTGTGTAAATTTGTGTAGTATTGAGTTCAAATTATTTAAATTAATAAATGGATAGTAAGAAATAGTTTTAATAATTTATATGTAAGTGTAATAAAATGATACTTAAGTTTCCATCAAATTTATACTTATCCAATTAACCAAAATTGAATTTTTTTGTTGGGTTTTATTTGAATTTTGAAAATAAATGGATTGGTTTGGATTTTATTTTAGTCAACCTGAAATTTTTGGTTTGGGTTTGGGTTAGCCTAAAGCCCATTCAAATTGACCCATACACGTTAATTTCCAACAACTTATACAACCAAAATTCATACAGTCTGATATATCTTAATGTAATTGATTGAGTAGTTATTATCTTATTTATTATAATTTCTTTTATTTATATAAATTTTTACTCATTCATTCAAACTATATTGTGTGTGCAAATGTCGTGCTTTGTGCAGACATAGTGCCATTAACATGTAGTTACTATACAACAACAATACAATTGATATGTATTTATAACGTGTGTGAACTTATCATTGATTAATGTGTCAAATTTCCCATAGGATTCTAAATTACAATTTGAATTCCATAAACTTAACTTTGATAATTTATAAGACTTTTAAACCTTAAATGCTCATTAATTAAAATGTTACCCTTATTAAATGGTCAACATATAAAAGTCATTAATTCACATAATTAGGCTCTTCAAATAAGGAAATTGACAACTTAGCGTATATGTGCATGAGAGCTACATAAGGTAGTTTAATAATATTTGTGACAGTTATGACACAACTAGGGCACACCGCACACTCCTATAAGTTGATATAATATCACAGACCTCTGCTAGAGAGAAGCAAGTTCATTTATCTGAGTTTGCAATAGTTAGTTCATTACAAGTGAAATGGAGAAGAAAATTATGAGCTTGTATGCATTGATTTTAAGCCTAGTAATTCTGCTGGTTCTGAGTGCAAGCTCTGTGCATGCAATAACATGCAACGAGGCGAGAGCCAAATTGATGCCCTGCCTTCGTTTCTTGACTGGTGTTGACCCCAAGCCTCCTGTTACTTGTTGTTCAGGCGTAGAAGCAGTGAACAGCGAGGCCAGGACAACAGAGGATCGCAAGGCCCTGTGCAAATGTTTTAAAGAGACTGGACCAGCTTTAGGGGTTAAGCCTGAGAAAGCCAAGCAACTTCCTGGAATGTGTAGTGTCAAAGTTTCAGCGCCCATTGACCCGAGTGTCGACTGTAGCTCGTAAGCTCTTTTGCTTTTCGATCTCTTTCTATAAAAAATTATATTGTTTTCTTCACTCATGTTTTTTCTCTATGCTGTGCAGCATTCATTTCTAAGCAGTGAACTCACCAGGAAGTGTTGCGTGCTAAATAAACTTGAAGCGAAGGTGGATATAGCCAAATAAATTTTGTATTATTAGAGCTCTTTGGTTTGCAATTTGCATCTTCTTATTACATTTGCAAAGAGTTTTATTAATGGAATTGTTATCTTTAATTTTTAGACATACACATTATACCTTGATGATCATTTATCATATGTTGAATCTGAGCGTGACCTTTGATACAAAAAAGAAATAAATTCTTCTCCAAATTTACCATAGGATTACAAATTACAACTTGAATTCCACAAACTTAACTTGGATAATCTGAGACTCTAAAGTTGTAGATGCTCACTAACTAAAACGTTAACCTTATTAAATACATGGTTAACACATAATTAAAAGTCATTTGGTCAAGAAGCGTGGGCGCGGTGCATTGGCATCTAAGCTTGGTGATTCTGCTGGTTTTGAGCGCAACCTCTGCGGCTAAAATAACATGCAAGTTTTAGATAGCCAAATCGAGGTTCTTTTCTTGAGTGACCAAAGCAGCGTGTCCTGCTTCTTGTCGTGCAGCTGTAGCAGACGTGAACAAAAACGGCGGCACCACAGAGGATCACACGGCCCTGTGCCAATGCTTTAAAGAGAAAGTGCCAGGCCTGGGGGGTCAAGTCCTGGAAGGCCAAGCTACTTCCTGGATTGTGTGGTATCCGAGTTTCAATATCCATACTTACCCTAATGCTGACCGTAGCTCGTAAGCTCTTTTGCTCTGACCTCTCACTATAAAAAATTAATGTTTTCTTAATTATGTTTTTCATCTCTTTTGTGCAGCATAACTTTGGCTTCGATTTTTTTCGTATAATGAGTCCCAATCAAGAATTAATAATACCAGCTTTTACAAATATTGTGCAGAAACTTTTATATATAATATAATGTTTATAATGTGTATAGAATAGTCAATGTAGAAAAATCCAACTCATTAACAGAAATAAATGATATGTCAATAAATGAATAATATCACATTGAATTCCACTTAAGAAATTGGATACAAATTTTTTAATTAATGTAATGCTACTAAAAAAAAGCAATAAATATACATCTCTTTGGACGAAATTGCTCAGGTAACAAGATAGATTCAAATTGTTGAAACTTAAAATCTACTTGGTTTATGTTCATAATGTTGTTTTATAATTGATTTGTGAAAAGGATAATTTTAGATACAAACTTTCTATATAAACTATTGTATACGAACTGTTGTGTCACTAAATGAGTGGAAGAATGAAATAAAAAAGTCAATTTAATAAGTCAAAATTCAATAAGGATAACAGATGTGTCAATGAAAGAGTTGTGCCAAATCAATTTATACACATCAGATTGTATGCTAGCACTTCCTATGAAAATAATTAAAGAGTGATGCTACACTTAAAAATTCTACATTAAACTATTTTAGAAACTTATATGGCATTATTATATGATTCTTATACCAATCATTTTAATTGGTGTGAAAATTTTTTAAATTCACTTATCTAATAATAAAATACAACGTTAGTTTGTAAAGTTAAATTTATACACCGAGAGTTTATAAACGAAGTATTATTCATACTTGTTATTATATTACTTAATAAATTTTAGTTTTCCTTAGAGTTTTTTTATTTGCACGTACTGAAAGGAAGTTAATATCAATTTTTTTTTTTTAAAAAAAACTTTATCAATTCATACCTATTAATATAACTAAAATCTATAAGAGTTTTGAGTTTTAGCTAATAATTTGTNTTACTTAATAAATTTTAGTTTTCCTTAGAGTTTTTTTATTTGCACGTACTGAAAGGAAGTTAATATCAATTTTTTTTTTAAAAAAAAACTTTATCAATTCATACCTATTAATATAACTAAAATCTATAAGAGTTTTGAGTTTTAGCTAATAATTTGTTTACTTAGCCAATCAAACTTTATAATTTTTTGTGGTCTACCGCCGAGTTAAGTTTCCAACTATTAAGTATGAACATAAGATTTACTTTATAGATNTACTAGATAACGATCAAATTGCGGAACAAACCTACTGGATATATATATATATATATAGCTCAAACAATTTTGTGTTTATTAGTGGATAAAATAATATTAGAATCCAGATAAAATTCAAATCACTCCCTTTTTTCTTTTTTTTTTTGGCATTTTCTCATCAATGAAAATCCAAACATTAAATGCTGAAGTGTAGCTTTCAGAAAACAGTTGCTCAGCTTAATTACATCTTTCCAAAAATGGAAATTGATGAGATCACCATATCTGATAATCAGCGGCTGCATAAACTGTACTTTATTGACTGCACCAACGCCACCGCTTGAGATTTCCTAATAAATAGAGCTCACACTACAGACCCCTTCTACACAGAAGCAAGTTCACATAGCAATATTTAGTGATCCTAGGTTTCATCAGAAGCAAAATGGAGAAGAAGATGAGGGGCTGTTCAGTATTGGCTTTGGCCATTGTGGTTTTGGTTGTGAGTTCGAGCCATGTACATGCAATAACATGCAAGGAAGCCGTATCATCACTGATGCCCTGCAAGACGTTCTTGGTGGGTGGCGTGCCAAAACCAGCTGCTACTTGTTGTCCAGGCGTACAAAAGGTGAGTAAGTCTAGCTCCAGTCCTGGCGTTCGGAGGACCCTGTGTGAATGCTTTAAAAAGACTGCACCAGCGATGAAAGTTAAGCCTGATAGAGCTAGGCAACTTCCTGGACTATGTGGCGTCACGCTTTCGATCCCAGTTGACCCCAAAGTCGATTGCAGCAAGTAAAATTTCTCTCAAATTCCCTCTTTTATTATATATCATATATGAATTATTTTGATAGATATATTCAATGAGGATTCTCTTTACTCATGTATTTCTCCGTATTGTGCAGACTACTTGCTTAAGATATATGGAAATTTCACAGAGTGGAAACGTCTGTTATTATGAGAGACGTAATAATTAAATAAATTGTTATACCTATGAGGTCTTTTGTACGTTTTGAGCATCTTATCCTTTGTATCAGAAGGATTTATAATATATGAATGAAAGTTGCTTTTATACTTGTGATGAATCGTTTCTTTGCAATTATACTTTTTGCATTCGAACTATTGAAGTCCAAATGGTCAAACTTAAATCCGGAAAACATGGCGTGCTTGCATCATCTGATGCTATTTGTAAAGAAGAGATAGAGTACTCCAGCGTACCCTTGAGGTGTACATGACTCATCAGGCAACTCAGTCAACACAACCACTCAATATCAGATCATCTATAATATTTACCCTAATAAATAATTACAAAGAGTTTGCTATATATGTCCATAATTTTACTTAGAATATCAGAAACATTTATGAGATTTTCTTTTAAGACCATGAAGTGCACACAAGTTAAACATGAGGCTTAGATCATTTCACCGGGATATGTACGAGTAATTAATGCTTTTAACAACAAATATACTACTTATTTTCAGATAGGATTACAAGTTTAGGTTTTGTTTGTTTTCATTTTCAGAATATATTTTCTGGAAACGTATATTTACTAATACATTTTGAAATCTCCGATACGATAGAGTCGAGAAGTACGATAGACTAAGGTAAATCATTGCATTTAATTTTGTATTCAATCTTTTTTTTTCTTCCATAAAAGATTCTTTAATAAAAATGAATTTTAATCCAAATAAATCAAGATAATAAAATGAAATAAATGCAAATGGAAACAATATGAGTAATTAATTAATAAAAGGATTACTGAGGATAAGCATAAAAGATCACATCTCATAGAAAAATAGAAAATCAATTGACGGACCTTTTCTGTACAAAATCTAATGCAAAAATTAATCCGGTAATCATGTAAGCTTTCTACCGTAAGAGACCTGATCATGTCAAAATAACTACATAACATAGAATTATTCATAATATTGTGATGTAAATTAATGTTAGTATGAAAGTCAGAAGGTGGAGGCCATGACTCAAGGTCTTCACATGCCTTGACAGGTCGCAAAAAATAAATTAAGAGAAAGCATAAAAAGAGAAGAGAGAAACGAAACTTGAGAGATCCTTGCAACTCTATAATCTTTTGGAGTTTTGTTTTGTAACTCGTTTTTCTTCTTAATGGATTGTCATTAGCGACTAGACGTAGAGTCATCGTGATCTGAACTAGTTTATTTCTTTGTGTTCATTTTTTAATTTTTGCATTGTTTACTGTTTGGATATGTGTTTGCAACTCTTCATTATTTTGGGTGTACTCGTTTGGGAAGATTTGTTTCACAACAAATATAATAAGTATTTGTTCAAAAATAGAAATTGACAACTATATGTACTCATCTTACAAAAGATTTGAAATCTATCAAATCTACATAATTATCCTATAAATAGAACTCACATCAGAGACCAATGCTTCAAACAAAGCTATAGAATCAAATATCTATATCTTAGCTAGAAAGAATTGAGAAGAAAATGAAGGGTCAATTTATATGGGCTTTCGTGTTGGTGATTTTGGTCGTGAGTTCAAATCCTGTGCATGCAATAACGTGCACCGAGGCTGCAATTTCGTTGACACCATGCTTACCTTTCTTGGTGAGTGGCGAAGCCTCACCAAGCGCTCCTTGCTGTTTAGGCCTAGCAGAGGTGAACAAGAAGGCTAGCAGCACTGCGGATCGCAGGGTCCTTTGTGAATGCTTTAAACAATCTGCACCTTCCCTGGGGGTTGATCCTGAGAAAGCTAAGCAACTCCCTGAAAAGTGTGGTGTCAAACTTCCAGTACCCTTTGACCCGAAAATCGACTGTAGCAAGTAATCTTATTCTCTAGTGCTCTCTACCTCTCTCTATTTCGAATTCTATAATTTCCTCTTATCATAAATGAGTCTCTTAACTCGTGTCTTTATACGTGATTGTGCAGAGTTCCATTTTAAGCAGTGGAGAGTGGAGAATCCCGCATGAAGTAGAGTTGTTTTGGTTGCTAAAGGGAACTTGAAGTAGCCATAACTAATTAAATAATAATTGTGCTTGTTGGGGGTTTCCATCAAATAATTATTTATGAAAGGGAGTTATATATATGAATGAAAATTTTGCAGTTTCTCTGAATTTCTATCAACCATTTCTGATGCAAAATAATTTGCAAGTCATCTAAACGCAAGATTCATAAGATAAAACTTGTTCATATCTTGTATCACTTTGGCTTTATTGATACTAACAAAAAAAACAAATGATTCTTCAAACCCAAAGAAAAGGAAATCACCTCTACACATGCTATAAGAATCCATTTCATTCTGCTAAACATGTGAAAAACAAATAGAAATATTTGATTACCTTAGGACGCTCAAACTTCATGCTGTGACATTGAAATGGTCATGCATGTGGTTCTTGCATTTCACTCTGATATTTATTTGCTAAGAACATCAACTTCTTTCTGGTGCTGGAAGTCTGGCTTGGATATGCAGCAATTAACCTTATTGCTCATTCTAGAGACCATATAGTAACATGCTCAATTGCTGTGAGGCACAATGTATAAAGATTTCTCACCATCTCTGCCTTCAACCTTGTGAATGATACTTGACTTCAAGCTCAATACACTGATCAACTTGGATTGACTTCTTTCACCTCAATCAAACAGATTCATGACCAGTTCACTGTCAAAGGAAAAGGAAAAAAAAAAAAAATTCAAAGGTAAATTCAGTAAGGAGTATGAAGATCACAACTTGGTATAAACAGATGAGTAATGTCAACATGCTGATATTGCTTTTATCGGCTTCAATTTTAGTTTTTATCCTATAACAAATTTCTACCGAGTGGCAACTGGTGTACTTCAGAAAATTCAAGTCCTTGAAGTAGCTGATGCAAATACTGATGCATATATTATTAAATATAAAACTAATGTTGAGCCCACACCAATTATCTTAAACTTTTAGATAAAGTGACAAACTTAACAGATTACAGTGTAAAAATAATGTTTATGACGGCAAGGAGTTTAACTTAAATGCATACAGTGTAAACTAGTACGAAATTCTGAATAAGGGTGGATTGTATTCTGATTACTAAATATACTACTCTTGATAGAGTCCGAGTCTCGTGAAAAATTTGCCAACATTAATTGGTTTTTCTGCTGGAAATTCATGTATGTTGTACGAATAATAGAAGATATATATCATATGAACTAGGATCCTGATATTCCGGAGCTTTTAACGAGATAATAACACATGGATTTCCACTTTTAAGGATGATTATGGTTTGTTTTTCTAACTCTCCCTTCATTAATTCATCTTATCTAGCCACCAATCAATTTTTTTTTTTTTCAGTAAGGCTAAGGAGAGGATCCTAATTCATATGTATATGGATTAAACTATAACAAACTCTCTCTGTCTCCCAAAGGTGAGAAGGATTGAGAAATACCTATGGTCTTGTTGAGCAACCAGAGTAAAAGAGCTAGCTCAATCCCAAAAATAGTGTGGAGCCATGTTCTGTCCATCATGAACCCAAACACTGTAATTCCTGCTCTATTGTTCTCCAGATAAGTCACTGCAGCACAAGTAGAAAATTTTGATAAATTACCATTTATAGTGCGAAGCTATGCAGAAAATACACAGTAATCTGTTTCCACTAACCTAGAGCTTGCCTCTTCTGGAAAGAGATAGTATGTGCGTAAATAGGAAACATCTTGGTGTTGTCTATATCGTCGTCATCATCATCTTCATCTACTTCTTCATCATCTGATGGACAATAAATATTGACAGGAAAAACTTGGGAGGAATCAGTATGAGTTCTCGGTGTCTCACCATCCAGGTTATCAAAAGAGTTGATTGTGGCACAGACATTCCATTTTGCGGCAAGGCTTGTAATGGACTGTGCTTTATGTGTGATCTTTGTTGCACTGCGCAGGCAGATGAAGAGTCCTGTCACCAGGCTAATGGAGCATAACTGTATGATGATAAGAGGAACTCATGAGTTGCAATAGGAGCGTTTACCATGTAAGAATTATCAGATTGTATGATATGATGGAAAGAGAACGAGAAGGAAGACTTACAGCAAGTTCTCCTGCCTCAAATATGTTGTTATTGGCACTTGACCTCATGGTCATGAGCAAAGAAATGAACTGACTTGCAGTGACCAAAACTAGAGACAACAAAATGAATACCCGGAACCGGTGGCTTATGATCTTAAGATTTCTTCTGATCTTAAGGTGCTCTTTCAAAATTGAACCAACCTCAGTTTCTTTTTGAAAAACTTGAGCAAAGTCGTCCATTTTAAATATTTGCAGATAGCAAATCAATTGGTAAATAAGGCATGCAAGAATATAAATTGATATCCGATAAAGCCATGAGCAGAGTTGCAATGTACATACTATGATATCGCTGACATAGATGTTTAAAAAATAGGGTATTTCCGAGGCTCCTGTGGCATACCACCATATTCTGTAGGCACACTCGAATACGAAACAGGGGAGGACAAAAATGCAGAGGAGCTTCGTTGATCTCTGCAGGAGTTAGAAAATTCACTTTTATATTGGTACAACAGTAGTAAATTTAGAATGATCCACATAGAAACATTCTAATAATCATTCACATAATGCAGTAATGGATGCACCACATCGCATATTTTAGATAGTCTTGGCTTTCTTGCTTTTCTCATTAGAACCCAAGCAAGTTCTTTTGCTCCCAAATTTGTGATACATCATACATGTTCTTTGCATAAAATTACAGATTGATTCACATGCTACTTGGAAAGCAATTACCTTCTTTTTCTTCTAGTAACTCTAATTGTTACCTCTTCAATGCTAATTAGTAAGTATGCTAGAGAAGCTATCTCCTCTTAAATCTGATGATAATAAGGGAATCTTAGGTTCCAAAGTGGCTATTCACCAAAAAAAAAAATCGCTTTGTTACTAACAGGTGCATTTGATGATATCAAAAGTTAATACACAATTGGCTTTAATTCGATTGAATCGTCACGACCCAGATATCCATTTAATATGATTTAGATGCAAGGCATAAGAAGGGACGAAGAAACGTACTCTGAGCTGTGCAGCATATCTTTGCTGAACCTTTTCACTCTCATCAGATAATTTATCAAGGAACAAGAACCGATTAATTCCATACTTGCGAGCCCACATAGAGAGACTTACAAATGAAATTATTGCAAAAACCGAAAGAGATAATTGGACGATTGTATCATAAGGTCTTTGGTGGTTCTTATCACATGCCGAGCACAGAAGAACGAAATGCGATACAAGAGGAGAGCCGATGGCAAGAAGAAAGAAGATCAACCATGAAAGAGCAGCTCTCCAAATATTAGATTGATCCACACAAACCCATCTGAGGCATGATGTGAAACCCTTCAATTCAACTCCATGATCAAAGTAGCCAAGATTTTCCTTCTTTCTGGAGAGGAAAGACAGTCTTTCATCTTCCATAGCTTTGGACACTTTGTTGAAGTCGGGATCAGAGTCCGAGAGGGATACATAAAACGATAAAACAAAAGAAATTATTTGTCCGAAAGAGGAGAGTTCAGCTCAATAGTTGCTTCAACCCTTATGAAGGGAACAATTTATTATTACGTAGACGTATAGATGACTGCTAAGCTGGCTGTGGGACCTGGCCATGCAGCAGGTGACGCCATAGCTAACCAGGCACCGCCACATATGTTAGTGCCTTTTTCAATCACTAACACAAAACAATAAGACAAGCCATATCAAACATATATTTTAAGTGATTGTTTGAAAATAACCTTAATCACCGCATCTTTCAAGCAAATTAACAGGAAAGAATGCCCTTGAAACGCTGGATCTGTGAACGACTTCACATGATGCATCTTCTAAATTAGGGAAACATGTGAGGGGTTGTTCATATCGAGAAGATACCTGAATTTAAGTAACGTTTACACAAACAAATATCGAGTCAAATTTATAAGTCTGAATTTATTTAGTTTGATTAAAGCTAATCTTTTGTGGTAAAAATATGGGGTACAGGTCACAGCCTCACTGGTTGGTGAAGTGCGAAGAAATCTGCAATGAGCCTTCTTCATACACCTGTCCACCGTCCAGCACATAATTATAAAAAAAGCGTAAAATAGGTTTCGGTATTAGCATCTTTGATTTTGATTTTGACTTTAAAGCCTTATTTACTATTACACACAAGAATTGATTGATCGCAAATTGCAACTTTGCTTTTTATAGCTTGAGGCACCAAATAGGCCATTTTGCACATACCTGCTGGCTCTCTCCTCGCTTAAACAATATGTCAGTATATGAATCTTGTTTTTTGAAATCAAAATGACATAAATTATTAAAATTTATGAATTCCAACTTCATCATAATTCATAACTTTCTTTTCCCCATCGAATCAACAAGGAAAATAGTAATTGAGAAATGATTAATATGAATGACTTACTAAGTAAAATATAATAATCTAGAATGTATTATTACTATTATATCTCAAACTTTGTTCTAAAAATATTGGAACTATTTTTAAATTTGAGAAATGAGAATCTTCTCTTGCTTATTGTACACTATACAACTTGTAAAAATTCAGTTACGCTTCAATGTCATAACTGAGTTTCTTCCAGTTAGCAGCTCACTCGTCAACCATTTTTGCAACAAAAACCGCCTCGTCCTTTAAAGCTATAAATTTTAAGAGCTTGGCTTGATTTAACTCCCATACTACATTGGGCTTCAATGTTCTCTCTTCACCTCAATTTATCTCCAGGTGTGCTTTCGATTCTTGCTTCCCAAAATTTTCTTTTACTTGCTAGAAACCTCAATTTTTTCAGGTTCTGGAACTCCAGCTTGGGCATACAGTAACCTTTTTGCTCATTATAGAGACCATATAGTAATGTGCTCCATTTCTGTGAGGAAACAGAGTGGATGATGCTGGATTTCAAGCTCATGACACTGAACAACTTGGATTGACTTTTTTTACCTCAAATCAAATACATTCATGACCAGTTCACTGTAAAAGGAAAAAGGAAAATCAAGGTAACATTTCAGTGAGGAGCATGAAGATCATAACTTGGCATAAACAGATAAGAAAATCGACATGCTTGTATTGCTATCATCCACTTGCACATTTAGTTTTTGGATTGTACAAATTTTCTAACTACTGGTAACTGGTTTCCTTTAGCAAAATTCAAGTTAGAAGTAGACGATGCAAATACTATTGCATATTTCTGCGCAAAAATAGTTTAACATCGATGTTCCCTTCATTAATTTTTGTTTTCTAAGTATTTTCATTTTGGCCGTTGAAACGTACCAATAGTCTTGTTGAGCAACCAGAGTAATAGAGCTAGCTCTATTCCAAAAATGGTGTGAAGCCACGTTCTGTCCAGCATGAACCCGAATACTGTAATTCCTGCTCTATTGTTTTCCATATAAGTCACTGCAACACAAGCAGAAAAATTTGATAAATTACTATTTTATAAGGTCAAGGTATGCAGAATATGCACAGGTAATCTGTTTCAACTAACCTAAAGCTTGCCTCTTCTGGAAAGAGATAGTATGGTTGTAAATAGGAAACATCTTGGTGTTATCTATATCGTCGTCGTTATCTCCGTCTACTTCTTCATCATCTGATTGACAATAGACATTGACAGGAAAAACTTGGGAGGAATCGGTCTGTGCTGTTGGTGTCTCTCCGTCGAGGTTATCGAAAGAGTTGATTGTGGCACAGACATGCCATTTTGCAGCAAGGCTTGTAATGGACTGCGCTTTATGCGTGATCTTTGTTGCACTGCGCAGGCAGATGAAGAGTCCAGTCACCAGGCTAATGGAGCATAACTGTTTGATAATAAGAGGAACTCATGAGTTGCAATACGAGTAGTGACCAAGGATTGAGAAAGACTTAATGTGAGACAGAGGATACTTTGCTGATTTGGTAAGCCTCTCCAATTAATTAGTGATATATTATTATGACTGGTTATGAAAATAAAAATCTCAATAAGTAGATACGTTGAGAAATAGAGAGATGAAATAATTTTACATTAAAACTTGAAAAAGATTGAAATTTAACTATCATACAATAGATAATATAGAATATAACTAATAAAACATATCACATCGATATAATAATATAATATATCGATAAAACTGAAATTTTAACTAATATTTAATATATGATAAAATATAAATAATTATATATACTATTTCAACTTGATGACGTGATATATCTGTGTCAGCTAAGTATTTTTTGGTAATGATTATCAGATTGTATAATATGGAAAGAGAACAAGAAGGAAGACTTACCGCGAGTTCTCCTGCCTCAAATATATTATTATTGGCACTGGACCTCGCGGTCATAATCAACGAAATGGACTGACTTGCAGTGACCAAAACTAGAGACAACAAAATGAATCCCCGGAACCGATGGCTTATGATCTTAAGATTTCTTCTGATCTTGAGGTGCTCTTTCAAAATTGAACCAACCTCAGTTTCTTCTTGAAAAACTTGAGCAAAGTCGTCCATTTTAAATATTTGCAGATAGCAAATCAATTGGTAAACAATGCATACAAGAATGTAGATTGATACTCGATAAAGGCATGAGCAGAGCTGCAATGTGCATGCGGTGATATAGGTAAAATAGATGTTTAAATAATAGGGTATTTCCGAGGCTCCTGTGGCATACCACCATATTCTGTAGGCACACTCGAACGCGAAACAGGGGAGGACAAAAATGCAGAGGAGCTTCATTGATCTCTGCAAGAGTTAGAAAGTTCAGATAGATTTACATTGAAATATTTCTAATAATCATTCACATAATTTTCTTTGTTACAAATTGGTGAATCTGATGATAAAAAGTTAACACACAATTGGCTTAAATTTTCTTGAATCGTCTCAACCCAGATACGCATTTGTTATGATTTGTTTGAAGGCTTCAGTAAATTCATAATGAGAAAAGAAAGAAGGAGAAAGGTACTTTGAGTTGTGCTGCATATCTTTGCTGAACTTTTTCACTCTCTTCAGACAATTTATCGAGGAACAAGAAGCGATTAATTCCATATTTGCGAGCCCACGTAGAGAGACTTAAAAATGAAATTGTTGCAAAAACCGAAAGAGATGATTGGACGATTGCATCATAAGGTCTTTGGTGGTTCTCATCACACGTTGAGCACAGAAGAAAGAAGTGCGATACAAGAGGGGAACCGACGGCCAAGAGAAAGAAGATCGACCATGAAAGGGCAGCTTTCCAAAGATTAGATTGATCCACACAAACCCATCTAAGGCATGAGTTTAAGCTCTTCAGTTCAACTGCATGATCAAAGTAGCCAACATTTTCCTTCTTTCTGGAGATGATAGATAGACTTTCATCTTCCATAGCTTAGGACACTTTGTTGAATTCAGGATCAAACTGTTGGGGGGAGTAAATATAAACGAAAAGGAAGTTATTTGTCTGCAAGAGGGGAGAGTTCGGCTAAGGTGTTACGTTGATAACAGGCTAAGCTGGTTGTGGAACCTTATCATGCATGTCTTAATGCATTTTCAATCATTTAAACAAAACAAAAATACATGCCACATCAAATGTATATTTCATGTGATTGTTTAAGAAGAATCTTCAAATCTTCCAACCAAATTGATTGGAAAGAAGGCCTTTGAAACACTGAATCTGTGAACATCTTCACATGATGCAGGTTTACCCTCTTGACCTTTTTAACTTTTTTTGTTTCTTTTAACAAAAGAAACATGTGACGGGTAGTTCATATTGAGAAGATACTTGAATTGGAAATTTTACAACATATAAAAATGAGATAATTATTCGGACTTCTTAAAGTTTGCTTATAGCTATCTTTGTGATCAAAATACCGACGTAAGAGAGCGGTGAGTCTGCAGGACAGCTCACAGACCACAGCCTCACTGGTAGGTGAAGTCGACAGAAATCTGCAATGAGCCTTCTCAGCACCACCTGTCCACTGTCCACCACATAACATAACTATTAAAAAGAAAGGTGAAGTGGGATTTGGTTTCTAGCACTTTTGATTTTGACATTAAAGCCTTGTCTACAATTCTACGCAAGAATTGACTAATAGCAAATTGCAACTTTGCTTTTCATAGCTTGAACTCCAAAGAGCACTTTTGCTTTTGCACATACCTGCCTGCTCTTTCATAGCTTGAACCATATGTTACTATATAAATTTTGCTTTGCAAAAGACTTATTTCAAAAATATAATTATCTAAAATATATCATCACTAACACAACTTTGTGTTAATAAAATCGAAATTATTTTCCAAAATGTGGAAAAGTAACCAAACTATTGGACTATTTTGGAAAAAAGTAAAATACTAAAATTTTTATGGTCTAGTCAAGTTCAATTTTTAATTAAGTTTTAATGATAAATGTTTTTCAGAGAAGTTAGATGTATTACATAAAAAGCTCATAATCAGAAACATCAATTATGTGTTTCTTCGTTTATTAACAACTTATTTTGATGAGTATTTTTGTATCTTAAGATTAAATTAGAAAATAAAAAAAATATTTACTCTAATAAAATTTTAAAAAGACCCCTCAAATTGATCATTATTTAAATTAACCCAACTATTTTTAAAATTGAGAAATAAAAAGGACACATTCTTTCTGTATCTTAAATATCTAAAAACTCCAGTTGCCAATATAGTAGTTCATGCTAAAAGGCCCCCAGGTACTCCGAGGCAGCCTAGCCCAGCCCAGCTCGGGCAATGGGGCTCAGAGGGTCAGCAGTTAGCTACTCGTGGAGCGTAGTGTGGGCAGAAACAGAATTCCGAAACAAGGGATTTGCGCCCACACATACCGCCTTTGTTGCCTAACTGAATAGCGACAAAGTCACAAAAGACTTTGCCTGAGAAATGAGAATCTCTTTTGCTTATTCCAAACTGTAGAACTCGTAAAAATCCAACCACACTTGAATGTCAAAACTGGGTTTATGCTTCCATTAATCGTTTGTTGTTTTTTTTTTTTTTCTCCCAGCAACAAAGAATAATAAGAAAAGAGAATGTTAGCGGCTCACTTTTCAATTGTTTTTGCAACAACAGCAACAACCTCAGTTCCGTCTCTCAAGGCAAGAAATTGTAAGAGCTTAGCTTCTTTCAACTCTCATACTACTGCTTCGGGCTTCCATCTTCTCACTTCAACTCGATCCATCTCCAGGTGTGCTTTCGATTTTTGCTTTCAATGGGATATCTCTATTCAAATTTGCTTCATATTCCAATTTGTTTAGTATAGGAAGTTGTGTCGAGTTCAAGCCACAATTTTACAAGATGAGGATGAGAAACTGGTTGTAGAGGAGTCATTTCAACCGAAAATTTTCCCCAAAAAATCGGAGAAAGAAAGCAATGCGACGTCAGTGGAAAGTTCGTCATGGGTTATCAAGTTTGAACAATCTGTTAATATCTTTCTCACGGTAAAAAGTTTTTTATTTTATTGATATTCCAGGAGCTTAGCTCTGTGCAATTTGTATTTTATGCTTGCACAATCCGCATGGACCCTTGAGTTGATTTAGCTGCTTTATTGTCTGGTTGATTTGGTGGTGTTATTTGATTACAAACTCTACTAATCGTTCCAGGATTCGGTAATAAAGATACTTGATACTTTGTATCGAGACCGAGATTATGCGAGGTTCTTTGTGCTTGAAACTATTGCAAGAGTACCTTATTTTGGTGAGTCTTGATGCTTGATTTAAGGATATGTGCAAGTTAACATTTTGAACTTGAATAAGGGTAATTAGTGTTTTTGTGTTTACTGAGATGCTAGAGGACTGTACTTTTGCAGTCATATTTCTATTAGTTGTGACTTGATGCATTTTGCCGTTTTGTATGCCAGCCTTTATCTCTGTTCTGCATCTGTATGAGAGTTTTGGTTGGTGGAGAAAAGCAGATTATTTGAAAGTCCATTTTGCTGAGAGCTGGAATGAGATGCACCACTTGCTTATCATGGAAGTAAGATTCTTCTATAAAATATTGTTAACAATTTCGGGTTTATAAACTTAACTGTTTTAATTAAGTCAGTGACAAATCATCCTAAGAGGAATGCAATGTTACTTATGGCGGACAGGCTTATGTTTTCTCCAAATTTGTTGTATTTTTTCATATAAATCTCTTAGAATCTCCAGCTCTTCATCCATGATACATATCTTGGGTGATGACTCCCAAACCTAATCAATAGGAAAAATACCGTCAATGAAGTAAAGGCAGGCATTGAAAGCCTATAATAGATTGAGTCAAATTAAACATTGCTGACTAGAAGTAACATGGAGTCCTTTTCTAAAGGAAACTGCTCTTCCTAACTCGCAAACACATACAACTAATAGTTTTTTTTGGTAGTTTGATCTAATTACTTTTCTCCAACCACCTTTTCAGCATAGGCTACGAAATGATCTAAACTATTGTGATACTAATTGTGCATTTCTTTAGTTTCTTGATCATGTAGCATTTGGCTGCAGGAATTGGGAGGAAATTCTTGGTGGTTTGACCGCTTTCTTGCTCAACATATAGCATTCGTTTATTATTTTATGACGGTGTTCATGTATGCCATAAGCCCAAGAATGGCATGTAAGTATGTCTTTTGAGCTTCACTATGTAATAATTCATTCGTAGATTCTGTGTCTGTGTCTTGCCTGGAGTCATGCTGGTCTGGTATCCTGAATGGATAGAAAATTCTTGTTTTATTTGAGCCCCATTTGAAACAATTATGTTGAAGCAATTGTCAAACTTTTTGTAAATTCTTAATTTTTGGCTTAGGGGAATAAAGGGGCTTGTTAAAAGTGCCTCATGTTTTTTTTGTCCTTCTTTTATGCTTTTCCTTTGTATCACTCTGAGATTATTTAAAAAGTGCATATCAAAGAATAAGCTTGCATGATAAACATCTACAAGTACGGACTTTTCATGTATTTGGTTTCTCGCTAGTGCAGATCACTTTTCTGAATGCGTGGAGAGCCATGCATTTGAAACTTATGACAAATTTATCAAGGCCCAAGGAGGTAAAGAGTTGTATTGTTTTGTTAAAGTTAGCTTATTTGCATTTGTATTCTTTCACATTAAGTTGAAACAATAAGATTTTCTATTTCTACCAAAACCAATTCTTACATAGCATAGATTACGTAAATTCTTAATTTTCCCAGTTGAGCATTTGGGAGGTCGTTTAGGTTTTTTATACATATTGAAACTTATAAAGTTAGTTAGTCTTTTAATCACTGGCACAGCAATCTCTTCAGCTATGAAGTAGAGCAGTCAGATGATCTTCATATTCTGTACGGTATAATACATAATAGTATTTTTTCTCTCATTTTCATTTGTCTGTCCCTTTTCTTTATAGAGGAGTTGAAAAAGATGCCTGCACCAGAGGTTGCTGTAAAATACTATACCGGAGGCGACTTGTACTTGTTTGGTAATTTTTTCTGTTCTTTTACCTATAATTCTCTTATGCAAACTGACAGAGAGCTTAACAAGTATTCCACATTTCTGTGCAGATGAATTTCAAACTTCAAGGGTGCCCAATTCTCGCAGACCAAAAATAGGTAAAGAACAAGATCTGAATTTCTTGTGGTTTTAGAAAGTAGCTGAAGTTACTCTACGAATCAGCAGGAAATATGTCTTTGCACCATTCTTGTTGTGATTGACCCAAGGACTAGATTTGCACGAATCATTTCTTCGTACTGCTCCATCGATTTTATAATTTTATATAAGGGTATAAAAGTAGATATAAAGGAAAATTTTGTTACATCTTTCTGATATCTGTGTTTGTTTACAGAGAATTTGTACGACGTGTTTCTTAATATCAGAGATGATGAAGCTGAACATTGTAAAACAATGAAGGCTTGTCAGACACATGGAAGCCTTCGCTCCCCCCATTCTTGTTTGGAGGATGACTTAGAAGATGATTCTGGTTGTGTCATTTCTGAAGCAGATTGTGAAGGAATTGTAGACTGTATAACAAAATCAGTTAAATCTCCTGAAGTGAAGCAAAATTAAAACGTTAAGAGTGAGAAAAAACAGGAAAAAGAAAAGAGAAAGAAATTCACTTGAATTTACCTATAGTAGAAGAGTTGTATACGTGGAAAGAAACAGTGTAGATCCAATATATAAATATCTATAATGAATAAATGCAGTTTGTTCAGTTTACCATTTTTTTCATTTGCTCTTATATTACTCATGGATGTCATTTTGAATTTCGGATTAGTTGTTGAGATATTAATATTTGTGAGAATGAGAATGCATTAAATTTAGTTATCGATGTCTCAATTATCAACAACCTTATTAATTGTCATGTATATGGTGCAACTGCATTCCGAGAAATTGTGGTTGATCGCTTCTATGTGTCACTACCATTTACAGCAGTGGGGTCTCGCCATTACCCGCCTTTCATGGCGGGTGTAGGGCACATCTGATATATAACATCCTTAACTAAAACTCTGTTGAATAGTTGAGTTAATCATCCTGGTAACTCTTACGTGATAGACACTTAACAGAGAACCAAATGGATCCTTTCTTCCTACTAAAAATATCTTGTGTTCTGGTCCAGGATCGTGTTTTGAATGCAATTGATGTTTGTAAAAGAAGACCGATCACAAATGCATCAACTTGCGAATGAACATTAAACTTCATATTGACCATTTGCAATTGCAGACCACGCGTTTCTCGACCATGATTGAGACTCAAAATATCTAATTTCTGTTGCTGAAATATTCATTTAAAGTAATGTTTCTGCAACATTAATGGCAGTGAGAATGATTTCATTTACTCCGATGGTAATTATATACAATCATCCACCCATATAATTAACTGCATACAGTTTTTGGATGTAATGAAATTTTATTATTTATGTGATTGTTGCATCCTTCACTTTAACCTTCCTTATTTATAATTATCATTTATCAAATAACTGATATTTTATATTATCAAATTATATAAATTTTATTAAAGATAGTTTTAACATATTTTAAGGGCACGTATTAAGTTATAAAAAAATATAAATTTTTATAATTGAAATCATTAACTATCTTAAAAATTGTGTTTAATTAATTATATAATTATTTTATTAAAAAAATTTTATAATATAAAATATAATTTTTAAGATAAATTAATAATTTTAACGATGAAGTTATATATTATTTAAAGTCTTTAACTTGTGCTCTTGCCTTTTTATTAATTAGACCTATATTGAATATAAATTTAAGAGAAATTTAAAAAAATGATTAAAACTAATATAACAATTAAAAAATAATTATGCACGAAATAATTAGATATCATGACTACTATTACTCATGGCAACATTTTTTTTTTTTTTTTTTGGTGTTTTAAAATCGACATTTCACATTTCAAAAAAAAGTTACCCAGTTATCGAGCCAAAGAAATATTGAATTGTCATATTGTGATAAGAGTATCTTAAAATTTTTTGGAACGATAGTTATTTTTTAAAAAAATGCCACATAATTTTGATAATTTTAAAAATTAACCATATTTTTAATTGTTATTTTATTTTACTTTTTGTTTTTGGCAGGACAAAGACTTGGTAATTTACTTTGAATAGCCGAAAGAAAAAGAAGAGATTCAACGTTGCAGGGCATGCCGGCATGTAACCATGCCTTACTTACATTACCCTTCAACAAAACGAATCGAAAAAAATCGCCCGCCTAACGTGGGCCTTTTACACCCTCACAAACTTCTCTCTCTTACTCTCTCTAACTCCAACGAATTGTACTTATAAAACAAACCTCTCCCCGTCTCTCTGCACAGAGCAATCTAATAGACTAGCACTCAGCATCAATACGTTTGCTTTCTTCACTCCTCGTCTGTACGGAAATCAAACAGAAAGAACAACTAACATAAAAAAATAAAAGGAAGAAAACAAGTTACCCGGCAATCCGTTAATCCGAAAATGGTGGAGAGGTCAATGGCTGGGGTGCTAGTCCCCTTTGTGAAATTGGAAGCACCACAGCCGCCGTCACAACCGCTGATCCAAACGGCGGAGGAAGAAGAAGAAGCCGACAAGGACACGCTGTGTCCGATATGCATGGAGATGATAAAGGAGGCTTTTCTGACGGCCTGTGGACACAGTTTCTGTTACATGTGTATATTCACTCATTTAAGGAACAAGAGCGATTGTCCTCGTTGCGGTTTTTTCCTAACTAACAAACATATCTTCCCTAATTTGTTACTCAATAAGGTTACTAAGTCGCCGTTTCGTATAATTTAAGTTTTAGCTTCAGTGATTGTATCAAATGCATTAAATTTTGAATAATTGATCTCATGTTTGCTTGCTTGCTTTTGATTTGAATTTTATGTAGTTGTTGAAGAAAACTTCTGCTAGTCAAATAGAGAAGATTTCATCTCCGGCTGAGAATCTACGTCGAGCATTAGAGGAGGTCAGTTAATTATGTCATGCATTGAGCATTACTTGTGATCGTGATCATTGATTCATTTTATGGAATGACTCTTTGTTGTGATAATTAGACAGGGCTGTGAAATTTCGGTTAAGGAGATAGATGGCCTTTTGTCTCTACTTTCAGAGAAGAAGATAAAGGTGGAGCAACAAGAAGTGGAGAGCAATACGCAAATTTTATATGACTTCTTGCATTTCTTAAAGAAGCAAAAGCTTGAAGAGCTCAATGAGGTTCTTGTACTTGAATATTTATATGTCGTTTTGATGAATTGGTAGTTTATTGTATATGAATAGAAATAGTGTTGAAGGCAGTTTAGAAATCAAGTTTACCCTGATAAACCTGCAAAAAGGAGCTATTTACAACTCAAAATTGAATGTAAACGGAGCTATGTTCTGTTTGCTATTGTTAACATCATCTGTGCTTATGATTATCTACTTTTTATTCAAAACGAATATATAGATTTTAGGTAAATTTTGGCTTCAATCGTAATGAGGTTAATGTTTTCATCATATTTTGCACTTGTGCTATTTCATTCTGAAAGTTCGACACAGTTTTTTTTTGTTAAGGAGATGTTGTAGACTGATGGTCTTCTGTGACTTTTGCAGATTCAAGCTGATCTTCAGAGCATTAAGGAGGACATAAATGCTGTAGAAAGACAGAGAATGAAATTATACCGGAGAAGAGAGAAATGCTTTGTAAAAGTAAGGACGACGATTCTTGATCCCACTGCAGCAGAACCCAGTTCTCTGATTGATAAACATAGCATTGGAATTTTCTCTAGTGCCCGCGATGCACAAGCCTATATGGGTTCATTTAATACGCGGAACAACAAGACTGATGAGAAGGCTCAAGTGAGCTCCCAGGAATTGCGAATTAGGGATGGTCATGGTAGGTCTGATTCACAATACGTTACTCAACTAGGACTGCCGACAGCAAGAAAAAGGCGAGTCCAAGCACAGGTATTTGATCTTGTAATTCAAAGAATTTCGATATTTCTTTTGGGTAAGTTGCTCTTGAAAATTTTGTATTTGGATCCACAGGCGAGTTAATAGGCTGGCAAATCACTGCTTTTAAACGATTGATTTCTTTGTTTCTTTTTGACCAAATTTGTTCTTATCATTCTATTTGTTACAGTTCAATGACTTACAAGAGTATTATTTGCAAAAGCGGCGGCACTGGACCAGAAAATCACATAAACAGGTAGAAGGGGATACATGTGCAACAAGTAGAAACAGTTATAATCCTGCTCTTAAGGATTTCCAATCTGTGCTAAGTACTTCTACGCGGTACAGGTGAATAATTTCTCCATTAATGACTTAAGTGTTTTTTTTTTCTTTTTTAAAGAAAAACTTATGGTCTCAATTTGTTTCTAGCTTGTTGTCTGTTTTATAATATTTGAATCGACTCTTTGCTTTAGTTACTTACATTATGTGTTTTGTTTTTCAAAACTAGTGAACTGAGGGCCATAGCTGAACCTAGGCATGGAGACCTTTTCCACGCTGCTAATGTTGTCTCGAGGTGGGCCGAAATATGATCATGTTCTGCCATTTCATTTAAAAATGGAAAAGAAAAAGTTCCCTAAGACTTTTCATATTTGTCAGCTGACAGTATAAATTTCTGTAATTTGTCGTTGTATTTTGCAGTATAGAATTTGATGGTGATAATCAATTGTTTGCCACCGCTGGAGTTTCAAGGCGCGTTAAGATTTTTGAATTTTCACCGGTAATGGACATCCCAATATGTGAAAATTTGCAATGCTTGTGGGAAAGAGATTTGGTCCATTTGGACAATTAATTTTGTAAATTTATTGTTGTAAGGTTAACAGTGAATCATAACTTCTCTGTTATGCGGCAGGGTACTGTGGTTATGGCTTATATATAATATTCCAGTATAGTATCAGGTAGCCTAGCTAGTTTTTCCCAATCGAGTAATTGTATTTTTTTTTCTTTAAAAAAAAAAGAAAAGAATATTGACATATATTATCTAACGTTTTTCCATGTAAATAATATATGTCTAGAGTATGTTCTTCTAACTCTGCATTGATATTTGTTTATCTAGTTTTTTTATTCTCCTGCTTAGCAGAATTTTCATTGTTCTAATTGAACTAGCATATGTCCCACCCGTTAATTGGTTAATTTTTATTATTTATTCCTTTGTTGAACTGATTAGATGGTCTTATCAGTGAGTGACGGAATCTTAGCTTTCATCCTTTTGTTGAACTGATCAGATGATCTTATTAGTGAATTTTGGAATATAATTGTTAATCACTTTCTCTTGTGATTGTTCTGGTTTCCAATTATTTAAGATGGCAATTTCTGGTGTCTGCTTTAAGGTTCCTTGAGCGCTATTAGCTGATTTCACTAATTCATTTTTTTTAATTGGCTATTGTATTTGATTTGCCAATATCTGCTTATGCCATGCTACAGGTGATGAATGAACCAACAGATGTGCATTATCCCATTGTTGAAATGCCCACTCGAGCTAAACTTAGTTGCTTGAGTTGGGGCAACAAAAATCACATTGCTAGCAGTGATTATGAGGGGATAGTAACCGTCTGGGATGTAACTACTGGTCAGGTATAAACATAAGCACTTTTGTTCTTTCAGCCTCAGTACGCCACATGCACATGCATTTTGTTCAAACTTCTACATTTATCATAAAATGTCATCTTCCGCTACTTTCAGGTTTTCTAAAATATATTTATAAACGTGATGGTTACTAACAATGCTCTTTTTTCTTCCAGAGCATAGTGGAATATGAGGAGCATGAGAAACGAGCCTGGAGTGTCGATTTTTCGTGCACTGAAGCTTCGATGCTTGTATCTGGTAGTGATGACTGTAAGGTACTTATTTATGGCTTAACGAAATGCTATTGACAATATATGGTATATAGCTTTCATCGAGCTGTCGGAAGTAGAAAAAACAATAATGATAAAAATTCAAATGGGGACTTCATCCAGGGGTAGATTGTTAATTTCTCTTCCTTCGGTGGCCAATCAAAGCAAATAATATTAATAATATCAACAAGAAGTGTCACTACCCTTGGTAGACCATATTTATTTGGTGTTATGATTCGAATGGGGCAAATACTTGCATAAATTATTACATCCCACCCCCCATTTGCACAAAATATGTATTAGGTGCAAGATTCTAGTGGGCTTTTACTTGCTGGCATGAATTCATTCGTAAATCCTGCTAACCATTTGCATACAATATTTGTTAGGTATTATGATTAGATGGGGCTCGTACTTGCTGGCATAAATTCATTCTGGTCTCTGACAAATTGTTAGTCTTGCCCTTTTAAAATTGTTGATCTGCTGATCCATATTTGACAGGTTAAAATTTGGTGCCTTAAGCAAGAAACAAGTGCTCTGAATATTGATATGAAAGCAAACATTTGTTCTGTCAAGTATAACCCTGGGTCCAGCATACATGTGGCGGTGCGTCTCTTGATCTTTTCTACTCGATTCTTGTTCGTCTAACTCGAAAATTTCTCTGCGTGAGGACTGAAAATTGTCCATTGTGATCTTCTATCCGGAACCTATTGTTGATAACCTTCCAAAACCATCTGTTACAATTGACATAAGCATGTGCAGAGCTGTCTATCTCTATTGTACTATATGATTGAAAAAGCCAAATAAGTTCTTAAAATGCTGACACACTCCCTCTGCTTATTTTTGCAGGTAGGTTCTGCGGATCATCACATTCATTATTACGATTTGAGAAATGTTAGGCGACCGCTCTGCGTTTTCAGTGGGCACGAGAAAACTGTTTCATATGTGAAATTTTTGTCTAACAATGAACTGGCTTCTGCATCTACTGACAGCACATTGCGCTTATGGGATGTCAAAGAAAATTTGCCTGTAAGTTTTTTTTTCTTTTTGAGGTAAAAACCATTTGACGGTTTTATAATCTTTGTACTTATATTTTTTTGCAAGTAGATAGATGGTGGTACTCATGTTACCATTTAAACCAATCACTAGTTACTCCTGTATTAAGTAGACAATTGTAGATTTCTGAAACCAGAACTAAGCAAGAAGTTTTATCAAACCCTTTCAGAAGGCTTGAGGACAGAACGAGCCAGAAAACTACCGGTGCTTGAGCAAGAAAAATGCCATGTTTGGAATGAAAGATCTTTCGCTGTAGCAGTCAAATAATTACAATGCTTCTAGTTACTAAAACCTCTATTTAAAGTAGTAATCCCTGATTATCCAAATTAACAATGCTTTCATGGCATGTAATTGTCTCAGCTGCGCACTTTTAGAGGCCACACGAATGAGAAGAATTTTGTTGGTCTCAGCGTCAACAGTGAATTCATAGCTTGTGGCAGTGAAACGAATGAAGTATTTGTGTATCACAAGGTAAGGCATCATCTTTTATTAATTATGCATGCTAGCATCAAAACATTTTGTAATTCAGTTGTGTTGGTTCTTATTGCAGGCCATCTCTAGACCTGTAGCTTCACATAGGTTTGATTCTGATGTAGATGACGGTAATGGCAATGTGGCACAACACTTCATCAGCGCTGTGTGCTGGAAGAGTGATTGTCCAACAATGTTATCTGCAAACAGTCAAGGGACTATTAGAGTCCTTGCTCTTGCATCCTAAACGGTGAAATCAGAAGCAACTAAAATTAAGCTTATGGTCAATGTTGGAACTTCCACTAGTTCTCCACGCTCCAATGCCTTCTTGGAATCTGGATAGTTTACATAGGCCATTAAAATGTCAAATAGGTAGGTTAGGAAATAGGTCAGGCTCATTCCTCAATAATGTTCAATTATTAATGTAGGGCTTTATTTGTGACTTGTGACTTCTCTATCATTTCATATGATTGATAATGAATTGCTCTGTGTTATACATTATGATAACGGTAAAAAATAAATAAATAACTATAATAGCTGATACACTAATAACTTTATTTACTAAAACTTTATTAAGTCAAATTGTATAAGATTAATTATATGAATTAATGATATATGTAAAATAAATTATAAGTGTAATGCATAACAAGGTGGATAAATGATACAACATAAGACTATAAGGTTTTACTTCAATTAAAGATTCCTTAAATTAGCATGTGATAATGGCTATTAGTTAATTTTGAATTTGCCAAAATTTTCTAATTCTTGCCCAAGTTTCTCTTCGAGAATTTTATTTATCTCCCATTGGGTGAATCTTATTATTATTATTATTTTAATAAATGAAATGAGTTATATTGGAATATATTTTGCTGGCAAAGTTATCCACCACCGCCAGCCACCACCAGTCTACGACATGTGATATGGAAACATTTCCAAATTTGATAGAGACAAATGGGCTTGGTTACGAAACGTCAATCAGGTGTGGGCATGAATACCAAAAAAGAAATTTTATACGTGGACTCATACTATTGGTCGGAGGTTCACACTTTATGCATTCCCTTGTTTTAGATCCTGAGATTAACATTTGCGTCTTTATCTGTACCTCTAATCCAATATTTTAAAAATAGAATAAAAATCTAAATAAAAAAGGCCCCGAGATCCCCTCCCCTCCTCTCCCGAAGACCTCTTTTTCTTTTCTTTTCTTTTTTATTATTTTATTTTTTTAGCGAGGAAGATTCATAGCGAAGAGATTCTGTAGTTGAGATTCTCTGCATCATCACTGAAACTCTTGTAATTCAAAATTCGAATTTCAAAATTTTTGGCGCCAAAGATATGAAACTCGATTGCTTCGGTGGAGAGATTTACGCGGTAAGGGAGTCAACTCCGACGGAGAATTTGCAGCAGCCGCCTCAGGTGGTGGTCGGAATAGAAGAGAATGACGAAGATGGAGAAGAAGCGCTAGTGCCACCGTTAAACTTCGCCATGGTCGATAACGGCGTCTTCCGTTCTGGTTTTCCTGATTCTGCCAATTTCAGCTTCTTGAAGTCCCTAGGGCTCCGTTCCATTATGTGAGTGAATCATGTACTATTCTCTATTTTTTTATTGTTTTAATAAAAGTAGTTTTCTATATAATTTTTAACGGTGCTTATTATTAGTATTATTATTATTTTTGTTAAATAGATATTTGTGTCCGGAACCATATCCAGACACGAATAACGAGTTTCTGAAGACGAATGGGATCAAGCTTTTTCAGTTCGGGATCGATGGCTGCAAGGTACGGTTTTATTTTGACTTTTTTGTTCCATTAATTTTGTCGCGTTTGATTAATTATGTTCAATTTAAATTTTCTCGCTTCGTTTGTTTATCCATGAATCATTCATGCATGTAATTTCTTGAAAATGAAACTGATTTTTTGTTAATGAGATGACTATGTTTATGCAATTCTGGAAGCGCGTGACCAGGTGACGCTTGCTTGGTTTACTAGCAAGCATTCTTGAAGCACGTAAAAGGCTAAATGGATCTCATTAGTCTTAGACTCTTAGAGAACAGAGATGTATGAAGTCATTAATCAATGTGTGTTTTGTGTTTCAAGTTCGTCTTCCATCTGTTACTGAGCAGAATTTTCCTGGGCAGCAATTGAGAGTTTTATTATTTGATGTGGATCGATTTTGGAAATTAGATTTAGGGTCATATTGCAAGTTCCTGCTATGCGGTTCGTTGTTCGATGGTCATGGCCAAGCAGTAAATTTTACTGATTTTTTTTTTTTTTAATTTCATTTTATTTTTGTTCTAATACCGGAATAAGAAATGGCTTATGAATCTTGTCCCCCTCTCTGTGAGTTACTTAACAAACCACAGAATCTTGTGTTCATTTCATTGTATATCATCTTTATGATGACCAGCATGCTGTACCTGTGATTTGCACCTCCTAACCTCACTTTTCCGCCACTCGCAGGAGAATTGTTCACTTCTTACAAAACCGACCGTTAGCTTTTAATTATACCTTTTACTAAAAACGGAAGAATTTGAGTCTATGTTGTGAGTAGTATTTAAGCTGTCTAGTAGAGTTTGATCACTGAATGTTGGAGACATGATTTTTCTGTTGTGTATCTTTCTTCAGCTTCTGGAAATGGATCTGTGTTTATTAGAATTTCTAAATGTTATATGCTGCTGTTGTTCCTTTGTGCCAGTAGTGATCCATAATAGAGGATATATGTAATAAATTTGCATAAAAATGATGTTCTTTTCTTCACATTGATAACCAATGTGACCAGGAGCCTTTTGTAAATATTCCGGAGGAAACAATTCGTGAAGCTTTGAAAGTAGTCTTAGGTATTGTTAACACTTGAACTTCAAATTTACTTATCCCGTGGCTATATTTCTCGTCTACAATTGGCTCACGGATTTTCTTGGCTATATCACTCCAGATGCAAGGAACCACCCTATCTTAGTTCATTGCAAACGAGGAAAGGTACTTAAATGATTGCAATGTTTCTCTGTCTCTTTAAATTTTCGTTGAAATTTTCACCTTGTGCACGCATTATAGTTGTAAATGTTCACCTTCTGCCAATGTTTTTGTGCAGCATCGCACCGGTTGTCTTGTGGGATGCTTAAGAAAACTGCAAAAATGGTGCCTTTCTTCTATATTTGACGAGTACCAGAGGTTTGCAGGTGCTAAAACTAGGGTGTCAGACCAAAGGTTCATAGAGTTGTTTGATGTCTCCAGCTTGAAGAACCTGCCCATGTCATTTTCGTGTTTGATGAGATAACATGATATCAATTCATACGTGTGGAGAAGGAGTTTAATTATAGGACACAGATAGGATGCAACTCGTTTGTTTTTTAATGTTCTCTCCTTTTCTTTTCATCTTTTTATTGGATTTAAAGGCATTGCCACCTTATCTTTCCTTTTATCTGATGGAAGATTATATATATAGGCCCTTGTCTTTCTCACATTTTTTCCCTAACATTATCTTCCTGTATTGCTTAGGTCGATAGATCCATCATATGCTCAATTACGTCTTGCCAATTTTAATAACTTGTTGGGTCCAATAATTTGTTCAGTCGGTGTTTTCTAGCTCAACAAGTAAGCAAAATGTTGAATCATCCGGCATCCTGAAGAGCTTCTGTAGCAAACAATTCTAAGCTATATTTTCACGCGATACAGAAATAGGCATTAGCAGTAACTTGAAGCAATCATTTCAAAATTCCAACTTCAGTTTTCAAAAAGAGAGCTAAACGGAAACAACAAATAGTATGATTGATGAAACGAATCTAAGACATCAGAAGGTTGTGATTCTCAGTGAATGAGGATGCTGTTCCATAATTAATTATCTGGACCTTCAATGTAACATCGAATCGGTTTACATTCAGGGCCCAGAAAGCGCTATGAGCTTCACTGACGAAGCGCCCAATTCCAAGACTAAAAACAAAACAAAAAATCAGGTTAAAAAAGAAAAAAGAAAAAGAATGTGGACGAGCAACAATCGAATCGTCAATCTAGAGAAGTGACGACTGAAACGATATCTCGGCCGTTTTGTTCTACCTCACTGTTCTTCCGAAATGAAGAGACACAAAACTGTCTTCCATTCACTGAACAGAACAGAGGTTTAGAATCTTCAAAAACCCTCCATACAAAGTCAAGAATTTTCATAAACCAATTCCTTAAGACACAAAAAATCAGGAGAGACTCCAATTTCTTAAGCCTAAGAAAGAACCCAATCACTAAATGAACCTAAATGAAATTACCATCACTACCAGCGTGTTGTATATGGGAGATTTATGCTGACTGGGGTTTTTATACACCACTTTCAAAAGCAAACCCTAGACACTGACGAATTACGCAACTACCCTTGGGATCGCATCCCTATATCTGGGCATTAATTTGTTTTTGGGCCTCCAACTCTGATACGTTTTGAAGACCCAAACCAAAAATCTTTACCAACTCCTCGAAAAGAGGTAATGAATGTTTCTCTTTTTTCAATCTAATTGTAGTAATTATACTTTTAAATATATTTATAATTTTATTTTATTGAATAAATATATAGGCGATATAATATAATTAGTTCACTAAAAATTTTCTCTTTTTAAATATATTTTAAACATTAAAGTTTATTTTATTAGTCCTAAATCGCATTCTCGAATTCTTTAAGTAATTTTGTGTTAGTTACTCAATTTCTAGTTCAAAATGACCAAAAAAAATTCTATCCAATAAAAAAAATAAAATTTGAGAAAAACAAAAATTATTTTTCTTCCTTTAAAGTTTTGTTAGGATACTTCTAGAATAATTTTTTTTAAAAATATATAAATAACAAATGGCAACTGAGGGCTGTGACAGCGAGACAGGCCCCACTATCGTAGCAATTCCCTCTCTATTTATGTCTCTTAAATTTTAAAATGTATTAAAAACATATAATAGTTTGAGAGGAAAATAGAGGATCTGGATTAGATCCACGTCGATACTGGTGGGTCAGGTATGAAGTGATGATCATGAGTCTACAAATTGAAAGGTCTACATCAATCATTGATGCAGACAGCCTTCAGATCACACGGTTGAGAATGACCTCAAAGCATAGGTGAATAAATTTTTTAAGAAAGTGATTTTTCTATCTAGGGTTTCAACTCCCCAAAACCCCATCCTCCATTGCTTCCCACTTCTGAGCTCCCAATATTTCTCCAAATTACCATCTTGTCCTCTCATATTCATCTCTTCAATCTTCGCAGGCCAAACCTCTACCATTCAGATTCAGAGAAAAGGTTTTTACTTTTAAGCTTCAAGCTTTAAGCTTTATCATTTGTAAGTACATCTTTTCTCCTCTTCTTGTTCATATAAAGGTAAAAAAGTTTCCTCCTGAACACATAGAAGATTGTTAATTTAATCTTAGTTTCATTACATAGAGGCTTAGATAGAGATATAATTGAGTTGTTGTTTGAGGGAGTGTAAACTTTATTTGTTATATGGGGAAATCTGGTGTTAGAAGAAAGAAGGGTGGTTCAAACTCAAACTCAAACCAAGTTTTAAGTGAGAATTCAAATGCAAATGCTAATGGTGGTGTTGATTTGGACTCTTCAATCTTTTTGAAGAGAGCCCATGAGCTTAAAGAAGAAGGTAACAAGAGGTTTCAGAGTAAGGACTATGTGGGTGCTCTTGAACAATATGATAATGCTCTTAGACTTACTCCCAAAATCCACCCGGACCGAGCTGTGTTTCATAGCAACAGGGCTGCTTGTTTGATGCAAATGAAACCTATAGATTATGAGACTGTGATTGCCGAGTGTACTATGGCACTTCAGGTTCAGCCTAGGTTTGTTCGAGCTCTCCTCAGGAGGGCTAGGGCTTTTGAAGCCATTGGGAAGTATGAAATGGCCATGCAAGATGTTCAGGTATTGTTAGGGGCTGATCCGAATCACCGGGATGCTTTGGAGATTGGCCAGCGATTGAGGACAGCGTTGGGGCCGCGCCAGGAGGCTCAGCAAGACCTCCAGAGCCGCCCATCTCCTGCTGCCCTCGGGGCTTCTGCTGTTCGTGGTGCCCCAATTGCTGGCCTTGGACCGTGTTTACCTGCCCGTCCAGTGGCAAAGAAGGCAGCAGCCCCACCAGGGTTAGTTGTATCTCCCAGTAATAAGTCGGAGAAGTCCCAAACCAATGTGGCTACTGAAAATGGTTCTGAGACCAGAGTCCAAATGTCAAAGCTTGCGTTGAAGCCATCAAATGGTTCTTCAAAAGCTACTGGCAATTCAAGCAAAGATAGCCTGAGAGGGCAGTTTTCATCTTCATCAGTGCGGTTGCCCACTCGTGAACAGGCTTTGGAGGTGGCAATAAGATGGAGGCCATTGAAGCTTGTATATGATCATGACATAAGGCTTGCTCAGATGCCAGTGAATTGCAGCTCTAAAGTGTTACGGGAGATTGTGAGCAAGCGTTTCCCTTCATCAAAGTCTGTTTTGATCAAGTATAAAGATAATGATGGAGATTTGGTAACTATAACCTGTACAGAGGAACTCAGGATGGCAGAGTCCTCTGCAGACAGTCTTATGACAAAAGAGCCAGAAGCAGATAAATCTGATTCATTTGGGATGTTAAGATTGCATATAGTTGAGGTAAGTCCAGAACAAGAGCCGCCTTTTCTGGAAGAAGAGGAGGAGAAGCCTCTTGAGAGTGAAGGAACTAAGGGAGATGAAAGTGGGTCTCATTCTTCTCTTGGTGAATCTTTGCTGGAAGCTGTTGACCCTGAGATTGATAAGTTGGAGAAGGAAGTTCCAAAGGAGAAAATAGGTGTTTCAGATAATGCTGATAGCAAGGAAGTGGAGATGGATGATTGGTTGTTTGAATTTGCTCAACTGTTTCGCACCCATGTTGGTATTGATCCAGATGCTCATATTGACTTGCATGAGCTTGGTATGGAACTTTGCTCAGAGGCTCTTGAGGAGACGGTAACCGGTGAAGAAGCTCAAAGCCTTTTTGACAAGGCTGCCTTAAAGTTCCAGGAGGTTGCTGCTTTGGCTTTCTTCAATTGGGGAAATGTTCATATGTGTGCAGCAAGAAAACGGATTCCCTTAGATGAGTCTGCTGGAAAGGAGGTAGTGGCAGCACAGCTTCAAACGGCCTATGAATGGGTTAAGGAAAAATATTCTTTGGCCAAAGAGAAGTATCAAGAGGCACTCTTGATCAAACCTGACTTTTATGAGGGTCTGCTGGCATTGGGGCAACAGCAATTTGAAATGGCCAAACTTCATTGGTCTTTTGCTCTTGCTAAGAAAATAGACCTTTCAGGGTGGGATGCTAGTGAGACACTTCAACTTTTTGATAGCGCAGAGCAGAAGATGAAAGCTGCTACGGAGATGTGGGAGAAGCTGGAGGAGCAGAGAGCACTTGAGCAAAAAGATCCAAATGCAATTAAGAGGGATGAATTGTTGAAGAGGAGGAAAAAACAAGGAAGTGGTGCTGATGGAGAGCCTTCAGGAAGTGGTGGTCTAAGTGAGATATCAGCTGATGAAGCAGCAGAACAAGCAGCTGTTATGAGATCACAGATACATCTCTTCTGGGGTAACATGCTTTTTGAGAGATCCCAAGTTGAGTGCAAATTGGGGCTGAATGGTTGGAAGAAAAATCTTGATGCTGCTGTTGATCGTTTTAAGCTTGCCGGAGCTTCTGAAGCTGACATCTCTATGGTTTTGAAGAATCATTGCTCTAATGGAGATGCTGTAGAAGGAAATGAAAAAAAGACTCATAATGTAAGTTCTGATGTTACTCTTGGAGCTGATAACAACAATGAGGCCAATCAAATATCATAGAATTGATTTGCACTTATTTCCATGTGCATAATGTTAAATGATGATTAACATGCATTCAGAAATCATGAATATGTACTTGGAAAAGGGTGTGTTTTTTTCCTCAATTAAGGGTGATTTTCCTTTAGGAATTGAAATTTTTTTGGTGCCCGATACTAAGAAGTGTTCAAGTGTGTATTCAAAAGATTTGGGATTTAGGCTCTCCATGATAATTTTCAAATAGTAACGGTTTTAAAATTGTTTGCATACTGATGAGTTTTTAATAGACGTTTTATGTACTCGGGTTCTTTTCTTGGTTTTAATGTCCCATATTTGGTGTGATGTGATTTATAATTGTTACTCTTGATGTTTCGAAGGGTGTGGCATATTCATTGTTAAGAGTAGATGTTGCACGTTAAAAGTTTGTATTCGTTTACTAGTTTTTATGTTAAATTCCCGGCTGTTACTTATGAGAATAGAGATGGAATGCCCTTGCCTCCTTTCCCTTGAATGCAATAGATAATCGCAGTACATATATTTCAAATCTATTGGGCCAGAAAAGCACTGGATTATGATATATCACTTCTCTGGTGATGGCCATAAACGTGAGGTCTTTGTAATACAGACCGGAAACAGGGTCTCAAAGAATGTTACGGGCATTATTTCGGCTTGTAATGGTTTGCCATGGCCATGTATACAATCGAACTGTACAATGTGCTGCCAGAAAGCTCATGCGGTTGATATATTGTTAAGATAAATTGGTGAGGATATCAGAATGTGATTGCAACTGGCTTGTAGCGCTTTAGAACCTTATTTAACCATATGGGACATCCGCATGTTCTGATTTGGCATTCCACTCTCTCTTGGGCCAAACTATTTTTCAATTCACTTTATTCTCTGTTGCTCTCCAAGTTAATATTAAGCTTTGTCACTTCTCACTGGTGCACTTGTCTTACATGTTCACTGAGCAATCCATCTACGCTTTCCATTTTTCATCTTTCCACCTTGTGTATGCTTTGTGGGTTTTTTTTCCATAACCGGAGACTAATTGGAATTACTAAGCAAAAGATAGATTATGAGAAATTAAGATATAACATCAATGACAATGCAGATATACCATTATTGTGACTACCTTTCCTAGTTGTTTGATACCCGCTAGAATACCAGACCCTGGGGGTCTCTTTGGGGGGAACTGTAATGGGAAATTTGGTGGATTAATAATTGAAGAGATTTATTTATAAATTTTTTTTATTTAAAAAGGAATTATATGCCTCGAATGGTACAGTAGCATAAATTTATGATGCTCTGGCAGAGTGTAACTAGCTCAAATTTGTTCAAGTGGAGTTTATTGTTGTTCCACTTGCAGAAGTTGAGGTTATTTTTGTGGACATTGAGAAGTCTGGTGAGATTATATATTTGTGGATAATAATTAGGGGAAGATTAAATATTTGCTTGATGGGAAAGGAGATGAACCACTGAGAGCATTTCCTTACAATACAAGTGAAAGCTGATATATATATTTATATGCATCTTGCTGGTTACACCATTAGTTGCCAAAAGTTCTTTACTATAGTTCAGCTATATATCTCCCTTCCCAAGTCATTGATCTCTTATGAGAACATTGTTTCAGCAGTTAATTGAAAGCAGCAGAAGAAGAATCGCAGCTTTGAAGGTGAACCCAACAAGCACAGAGCAATAATTGAACAGAAGATTAGAAGAAAAAAGACAAAAATATATAACTGCATAATAACGCCAAATAGAATCTTAAGACAAATTCTAGTAAAGTGGATTCGATTTGGTCACTTTCTACTATAAGTACCTTATCAACACCACAACCACCAGAAGACTAAACTCCACAAAGACCTATTTAGTCCTAGCTTTGGGCTTATTTAAAACTATATATTTCACGTCCGTCAACAGCCTGGTAAAACTAAGATTTTATCTCTAACCCACAACAATCAACTAAAGCACAAACACTCCATCAGTAGACTATACTTATTAACAGAGACAGGAAAAACCCATTTACTTTAAGTCATTAGAGGGACTTAAACGGTTGCAATTGGACCCAAATTGACGGTAGGCTCCACAGCCTTCATGGCTTCAAATCTGGGCTCCTTGGCTTGGAACTTCAGTCCAGCATAGAGCTTCATGTAGTCCTCGAACACGAACTTGGGATACAGTTGGTTTTCTTCGGCTTCTTTCTCCACTAAAGCTGGTGCTGGATAGATTATAGCGTCACTGCCTGGGTTGTAGAATGACGCTATTGACATTCTGGTACCATCTGGCTGAGTTAGCACACGGTGCACCACACTCTTGTATTTGCCATTGGTGATTACCTATATAATAATCACCGATTTAGTGTAAAAATTAAAAAAAAAAAAGAATTTAGAGTAAAGTACATTTTAGAGTAGATAACTAGCTAGGTTCACGCTAATCATAAAGGAATAATCTAGTTAGGCAGCACATATCTGCCAAATCTATAAGGAAACTTAGCAAAATATTTTAATACCTAATCTAAACCGTAATCCATGCATGTGAGAATTAAATCCCCATCTTAAAATTATAATTTAGGTAGAAAGTGACAGAAACTAACTGCTGTATACCTCGAGTTGGTCACCAAGGTTGATAACAATGGAGTGTTTCATGGGTGGAACATCAATCCATTGGCCATCCTTGAGCAGCTGGAGGCCACTGACCCTGTCATCTTGGAAGAGTAGGATGATGCCACCAGCATCAGTGTGGGCCCGGAGTCCCTGGATCAGATCTGGTTTAGGGCATGGAGGGTAGTTGCTGACCTTGGTGCCAAAGGTTGGTCCGTTGGACCCATAAAAGACCTTTTTCAAGTATCCCTTCTCCAGCCCAAGATTCTCACACAACAAGTCCAAAAGTTGCTCAGCTAGCTTCTCCAGTTCAAGCGCGAACTCCTTCATTGCCTTCCTGTAATTTTTAAGAAAAAAAGAAATGAGTCAAATGACGCAGTTAAGACATGAGGACACTTTTAGCATGCCCCCACAATTACTGAGAAGACTTAAAGCTGTTACCTGTAATCTTCATCAAGATCAGGGATTTGAGACATGTTTGAGACAGGAAGGTGGCGCAGAAAGAAGGTGCTTTCCCAGTCCAAATCACTGACTTCAGACTGCACGACATCCAGACCCTTGCTTGCCACCATTTCCTTGAATCTATGCTCCATACACTTTCTGTAGTGCTCCTTTGTCAGCCTTTCCACAGTGTCCATCAGCTCATGAGGCATCCCATGGTTCACCAACTTCAAAACAAGTATTACAAACACGCAACAATAATATCCTTAGTATATAAAAACCATATCTTAGACTGCAATAATACATACTAGGGATGATTTATCATACTCAGGAAGAAGAAAATATATGTGTTTAAGTTCATATGTTAAAGGTTTTAGCACCTCAAAGAAGCCCCAGTTCTCGCAGGCATCTTTGATCATCTCCATGGTTGTGCTTCTTTCATCGCCATTGAGCTTGGACAAGTCAACAACTGGGAAACTCTCCATTGTTTCTCTCTTTTTTGCTCACACTGATAATCTCTCTTCTAACTGAGTTAGGTAATATAAACTCTTTGTGTGAGAAATGAGGTTATGAGGATTGCAATTTATAGGCGTTTAAAAGCGTATGAATATAAAAAACAAAAAAAAAATTTAAAAAAAATGAAAAAAGGTGTGAAAGGCTTGGAATTATCAGACAGTGAAAGGGAAAATCTAAAATTATTTAAAAAAAAAAAAAAAAGAGTCGTGAAGCATGTATGTAGATCACATCTAATGGCCCCTACCATCTTTGTCACTCAAGGCTTGTGATCTATCGAGCTTAGCTTTGTTGGAGTTTATCTTTCTTTGCATGGTGGGGGTGGGACCCTCATGCCCTGGAGGCTGTTCGGTGTTCACCTCCTTGCCCTTTCATTTCTTTGGAGTGAGAACCTGACCAAACAAAACCCTACAGTGCCTCCCACTCTAACCCATGCAAACGCGCCATCTCTTTCATTTTTAAAATCTAAATGTGCATGATGATGAACATGGCGACCATGACATCTATGTTGACGGTCGACCATTACCCAAAAGGATAAAAGCGCCATCACTTGCATATTTTTATTATCTCTACTTTAATTTTATTATAGCTTATTTTGCATTTTGCTTTTCATTAATTAACTAATTATACGTGCATGAGTATGGCATCTAATGCGCCCCTTAACGAAAGTGATTATCGCACCAAATCTTAATCTTTGCCCATTTCAACGTCGATTGGCCAGCCGACTCGTTTTTTGGTGGCAAAAAAACTTGGGAAAGCTCTAGAGAATCCAAGTGATAGCAGATTAATTAATAAATTCATTTTCATGATCATCTAAATATATATATGATTGTAATATTGAATATCCCTATTATATAAATCTTAGACTTTCTAAAAGGAGAACACGTTCACGCATTAACTAGATCATGGCTATCTCCAATATAGTTTATTTACGTTAAAAATTAATGTTCTGAAAAGGGTTTTTTATGTTGTTGATTTGACATTTAATAGTATTGAAACATTTGTTATACAAAAGCGGTAATAGTATGATGACTCGCTAATTGCGTATACATGCAAATAATTGCCAAATGAAATCCCCTTTAATTTTGTTAAAGACGATATCTTGTACCTCGCTTTTGCCTGCAGAGTAAAAGACAGTATTATTTAACAAGATGTTTGAATCGAGGTTCCTTCTTACCCAGTTGCCGCTGCATGGCAAATTGTTCATACTTCTTCGAAGCCCTCTTCACATACATATTTGCTCTAACATGCATAATGAACTGATTGAATAAATCTTTAATTAACACATACAAACGAAGATGAAAAAGTTAAATTTTGCTGCAGCTGATTGATGTCTTCCACAATTACCTCATAAAGGGGAACCATAATGAATGAAAGGAAAGCTATGTGAAAAGATAATAATTATATTTAATATCTTCGTCAAGTAGCTAATATACTTTACGTGCCACTCTTGTTAAGTCATGTCGTCTCTTTTTTTCTCAATTTATGGAAAAATATAAGAATAAGATAGGTCATAATACGTTATCGGTTGAAAAAACAAAAGCAAAAGCCGTGGCCCGTGGCGTGAGAGATGATGAAGAAGGTGAACAAAAAGAAGAAAGCAACCGTAAATCAGTGAAGATTGTATGAAAGAAATTACTTTTAATTCATCAATGTGGGACAGGGACATTATCATCATCATGCGCATTTACAGACGGCATCAACATCGAGGACTTACCTAGCTTTTAATTTTCTCCATTGTCGATACTCGTGTGGCTGCAAACATTTGTGCCAAACTAGCTAGTTCTTCTGTACGTCCACCGAGAAGCAAAGAATAAGCAACTTAATCGGCAATTATTAGGTGAAAACAAGTATTCAACAGCAACATGAGAAGGGTTTTCTAATGCATTTTAAATTAACTATAAAGAAGCTATATAACTTTCCCGGTGTCGGCACGAAATATAAAGCTAGCTAGCAAAGTAATTTATAAGTTATGTCGTGGTTCTTGGGATAACTATTTTCTTAACAATTAATGCTTCTCATAATTATAAAAGATGCTTTTCTTCTAAAACAAGTGCAATAATACATGATTGAATTTTTGTTTTAAGCTTTTATGATTAATTCGTACACACACTTATATATATATATATATATCATAAGAAGTTCTTGGAATGTGAGCTTACGTGGTATTCAGGCCATTCCTTGGCGAGTGGGAGTATGGAGGCATCTGAGTTGCCTCTTTGTCTTATGATCAATATTTACCCCTATGATCAATTTGCCATTTTTTTTTTAATGAATAAAAACAATGGGCATTTTGATTTCAACGAAAAGAATCTATGTGCTTCTAATTATGTTGACGAAAATTGAACCCTGCTTTTCTTTTATATATATATATACACACTACATACACTACCGCTTTTGGCTTCTTAAGGCACATGCGATGTTGCTTGAGAGTTTGTCACTTGTCAGTGCTAGAGTCTGACCTTATTCTAGGTTACATTTGGATTATTAGTGGGTGTCACATTAGCAACTAAACAATAAATGATTGAATAGAACAAATGGAAAGTCTAGCTAATTCTATGGTTGAATGTCTAGCAAGCATGCATTGTAGTGTTAACAAAAAGACTAGCTATGATATAGTACAAATGTTTCCAAGTACAAAACTGGAGGAGGTGGGGAATGGATGGATCAGTTGTGACTCGTGAGTTGAGTTGAAGAGGTTCGGTAGGAAATATAATGTGGGTCATCTCATCAAATTTGTAAACTTCATGACATATCTAGCAAAAGTTAGAATAGAGCATCGATCCATTAGTGAAAAACTTTATAGGTGGCTATAGTAAAATACTTTTCGTCGTACATCACTTCCGCTAAGATTAGAAGTATTTTTGTGGTCTGAAGAAGATAGAATCTTATGCAAAAATTTGCAAACGAAGATGTTTCTTTTATAGTATTTATTAGATTTTTCTCCAACAAACACTTTGAATTCTTTTTTTAACTATTATCTGTTGTACAATACAAAATAGAAAAGAGAACTGTTTTTGGTTATTTTTGCGTAGATCTTTAATAGCTCAAATTCTTTTCTAGCTAAACGCATTTAGTCGTATGAGTCATGGATAAAATCGATCACCTAATAGAACACTTTATGGTGCATCAATTTCTTTGCTATAAGTGGGCACCTAAACCGTGTTGTTGATCTAATACATTATCAATTTATGATCACCTAAAGTGAGATTAAACAAAGCAAACTTTACAAGCATTATTTGTCCATAAGCATAATATTCGATAGCAAAGCATTGCACATGCACTGTTGGGAAGCATCGGCTCTGAATTAAGCTCCAGGTTCTATGAAATTTCTCTGGCTTGCATTTGGTATTCCCTTTTGTGGGCTCGTATTTTCCATATAGTGAGAGGTCCCCGCTCATTAACATCCATTCAGAGTCACTAAACACGGTCGAGGAAACAGATATTTGAATGATTTGGTTCTCTTTTGCCTTCTTTTATTCCTTTCTGGGGCCTTCATGAATCACCCACCGTTCAGGGTTCTTAGTTTCTTGAATATATAGAAGGAAAAGCAAAGATAATGGTCCAGAATCCTACACAAATTTGGCAAAACTTTAGTGCATATGCATGAATGTTGTTCTATTATTATCAGAACACTCAAAACCTGATATGAATCTGCAGTGCACATGCAATGTTTTTGTTTTTAGTAGAGCTGAAAGGTATCTGTATCGCATTACCATAATCCAACATTTACCAATTGGCTCTATTGCAATTTCCCGATAGATCATACAACATAAAGTAAAAATATATAAAATCTATCTGCTATCAGAGATTGTGCATGTGCCATGGCCTTATGTAGATTTATAATTTGAATATTATACAAGGAAGAGACGTAGAGAACTCATTTAAATTGACGACTGTCGAGCAGATAAGAGTAGCAAAACACAATTAACTAAATATGTGAAGAATTGCTCTTTGAGGATCCAGTTCCCCTAAAGCTAGCATGTAAACAAATAATAACTTATTGTAATTGAGGTCTAAGATACTAAGGTTGAATTTCTTGTTTCATTTGTAAATTTTTTTCCAATCATGAGATTCCGTGAACAATANATTCTATAATTTCAACGGCACATCAAGTTTGAAATATACAAGACTTCAAATCAAAACATGAGATTCATCAGTGTTTATGTTTCTTATCGAACTGTATATTATTATTGTCGTCAAAGGCTTTCAAAGAGTCTCTGACTTAAGAAAAAATATATATATTTTTCCTTTTTTTTTTATTATTACTTTGCAAAGGTGGCATCTAATGGGAGGGCAAAGCTTAAAGGTGAACTAATGGTTCTCCCAATATGGCGAAATTCTCGGCAGCAAGTGACCACCTAACCAATCAAAAGTATTATTTTGGGATACCACAGAAGGAATAAAAATGATTTATCGGTTGAAACATAAAAGCCTGCTCTTGGCGTGCTATTATTTTTGTTCATTTTCTGTTACATATATTCAGAACCATACATACAGCCACTGCTTAATTATTTGTAGGTCCCGAACTCAGTTAATCATGATCTGAATTTGGAAAAAGACGTCAAGTGTGATCAAACTGGAGAGTTCTCTGATCGTAGATCACGAGATCTTTGGATGTAAACAGAATCATAGGTGGGCCTTCACTCGTGCGTTTTAGCAGTTAATCTTTCTTCTTAAAATGTGATTGGCCACCAATAAGGACATGTATGTTGATCTTTCATCTCAAACAATTTTTTTTTTTTTTTNATTGATTGCAAACGACCTATATATAAACAGCATTTCTCAATCCAATGCCTTTTTTTTTTTTTTTTCTTAAAAGGGTATTTTTAGAAGTACAAAATTGATAAACAAGGCTTGCTTGAAAATGACAAGATAGAAAAATATCATTTTCACGTTCTTGAACATAATTTCGGTTAGTCCAATCCCACCTTTGATTTTTGAAGGAGGAAAGAGTTTTGTTTGAACAAAAAGTGATTCAACAAGTTAACAGACACCGCCCATGTGAATGCCGTGTCGCTGCAATTAACACAAAAAATAAAAATAGAAACAAAAAAGCTTTTGGAGGTTTCATTAACTCACGATGTGGCAAACGTGGAGTTGCAAACTTCACTAATCTTAGGGGAAGAAAAGTGGGAAATGAATGAGATGATGATAGCTTGGCAGAGGATAGTTGACGAATGTCGTCAGAATGCTAAGAGCAGAAGAAAGATTCGAAGAAATGAAAGAGCTAAGTCTTTTCATCTCAAAAGATGAGTTCGATAGTGCAAATTGAACAGCCCCCACTAAGAGAAAGACGTATAAAAGAGGCTTCTTCTTTTCTTTTTTTTTCCTTAAAAAAGTATTATACCTTGCATGTATGAAGAAAACATCAATTTCATACTTACCCAGAATCTCATTATGCTCCTGTTCGATCTTTCTTCTTCCTAATGTAATTATCTCACGTTCTTCATTATATTCTTCTCTTTCTCTCTGCTCATGCTTATCCATGATGCATTATGCACTATGCCCACTTTGAAAGGGCTGGTCGGCCCCCACCCACCCCCTATTCCCTCCGCAGACACATATACACGCTACACAGACATTACGACCCCCAATTATGCCTCAAGAATGCCCACTATATTGTAATATTTGAGATCCTCATATTGGTTCCTTCTTTCCCTCTATTATTTAATTAATATCTTCTACCAATTGCAGGTTATAGGATGTTTAATTTGTTTATTAAGAAAGTTATCATCCGTGTGTAGTTTTCTTTTATCAATATTCTTTCTTTTTATTAATCATTGTTCATATTCTTAAATTTCACTTGGACGAAAAGAGAATCTTAATCTAAATTGTAAAATCAATTGATATCATCATGATCTTGAACTAAGTCCTCAAACAAATCTCTTAACTACATCTAAAACATGATTTATTCAAGTTCCATTTTAAATGAGATTCTCTCGCAACTATACCAGGATGCATGCATGCCTCTATGCCCAACAAGAGAGAGTCTTGGTATAAGTGTAGCATATCCCACATATGTCAAGATATTTAAACACTATTATATATAAGAAAATGTAAGATATAAAAAAAATAATAAGATGAATTTGATGGAAAGGCCATGAAACTTGAGAAGAAAAAGGATTAGAGCCCAAAGAGAACGAAACTCTTCCAATAACGCATTACTTAATAATAATAATACATAATCATTGCAAAATTAGTTTATGATTACTAATTAGTCACTAGATTTGCATGCATACCGTTCGCATCTTTTAGTTCTAAGTTGGGCAAAAATTTCTTATGATAGCTCCGCTTGTCGACCAAATGATATTGGGAAAACCTAAAGTTGAAAGTGATCAGGATTGTTAAGGTATAAATGCAATCAATTTCCTTGTTTAGTAAACGTAAAGGACAACTGCCAACCACTCCTAATTTTGCTCATACTTTCGCATTCCCAACACAGAGTCTACTTGGACCAAAAAAGACACGGCTTTCACGACTTTGCATCCGAGTTTCCATAAATAACAAGTGGAAAAGGTCGACACAAGGATCCAAAATTTTACATTCTCATCATAATCAAATCCATTTGCTAGTTTAGGGCCTTTGGGAAAGACTATGCTTGTCTCAACCCATTCAACTGAATATATTCGATATAATTGGGGCCTGAAAAGCAAGCTATGCAGCCTCCTAAACCCATTTGAGATTGTGAGACGAGATTTGCCAACCCAACCATGAAAACCAAAGTGGGAAGAATTTTGTAGGAGGAAGTTTCTCTCCTAACTGTCTTGGGTTGGGCCATGGCTGATTCTACGCTGCAGAGATAAAAACGAAATGGTCTTCTTTCACAAGTCAATTCAAGGGTCTTCCCCTCCAAGTTGGTGAGGGCATCTGTTAAGATATTCTAACGCTTAAGTTAGGTGTTTGTGCCTATTTTCCTTTTCCCCTTCCAATTCACTTGTTGGACTTTCTCTGCTCGGTCTGGCCCTTATCCAGCTGCATGCTACATACACTCTACATCCACAAATTTGATATCCAAAATTGAATCTGCTTAACAGAGCATATTTCCTTAATATTACAAATATATATATACAATTGTAATTCTAGGTGAATAAAGACTTATATTTATATAATATTAGTCAATTATATGTTTAAGTTTGTAGAGCTTTTTAATTTAATATATATAATCGTCGTTTGTCTCCCTTTTTTTCTTAACAAAGCAACTTATGTACATTTCATTTGAAGGAGCTAAATGACCACAACAATTCAATAAGCTACATAATGAAAAGGAAAACAACTCATAAAGAGAGAATATCACAAGTGTCGCGAGTGGACGATGAGATCATTAAATTGCTATATTTTTGTGGGAAAAAAATCCCTTTTTCGCATCTCCCCATTTATCACCGTTAGAAATCAATCAACACAGAAAGACACACTCCCACGTGAATCTCGAGGCGCCATTACATCGATCACGAACACGATCAGGTGATGATGATTAGAAAATATCGAGAATCTCGAGAATTGATCGGTTGCAGAGGGGACAAGACCCTCGATTCAACCACATCTCCCTCGAACACACCCTACAAAAAGTATGCCCACATGGGATAAATGCCGCACCTTTCTTTCTCCCCATGCACACGCAGCACATTGAATCGTTTCCCGCCTCTCCCCCTCCCGCTTTCTCCTCCCCATCGCAGCCGTCCGCTTCCGCCAACAGTCTCATTAACGACACCCTTAACGGCGTTCCCGGTGCCGTCCCCGTCCCCGTTCCCGTTGGATCCACGTTGCTATTATAATTACTAGTGTGACCCACCACGTTAGTGACGTTTGTCCCTTCAACAGCCCGGAAATGTCGCTCTGCTGCCAAAGCTGCAGCTAGATTCATACCGCCGTGAATTAACGGCCTGCCGTTACAACCCGGAACCTGTGAACTTTCAGACCGAACCTGAACGGCGTCTATTAACGGTGGTTGGCTTGGAGCTTGATGATCTTGTACTTGTTGTTCCTGGTTTTGTTCTTCGTCGTCACTCTCACTTACGTTAATCGTGGTTGGTCTGAAACCCCACGTGGCCCCACCACAGCAGCCAATGCTTTTTAATCCCAGCCGTTCCTTTAGAGTTCGTCTTCTCGTCCTTCTGATTCCATCAACACCTTCCATATCCATTTGCTCTCTCAGCAAAGCCAAGATTGTTTTCGTCTCTCTGTGGATCGATTCCTGCAATATAATACCGAGTTGACTCATTTTCACGCATATCCAGAACCCTAAAACGACTCAGAATACCCGAAACAAACGCATACACGTATAAAAAGAACGTTAGAGAATGAAAAATTTAGTGCCTCCATGGAAGTCTCGTGAGCTTGTTAATTCAAGAATTAAAATTAATTTAAACCCCACCTCTTGGTCAATTCATGGAAGAAAAACGACGTGTTGCAACAAATGGAATTCAAATGACGAAAATAAATGCTGAGATGATAAGCTGATGTTCAGCTGGTTCATTGAAAGAGTTCGGAGATGAAGCAAATGAGGACAAAATAGAAGGAGAAAGAATGGGACAAAAGGGGGGTGAAAACGAAATGTGAGTGCTTTACAGGGTTTCTCGTCTTGCTTTTCTTGGTCTGTCAACGTTGTTTAATCCCTTATTATGGAGAAGATGATGTGATACGATACACCCTAACATTAAGTTAGGTAATATTTTACTAGTTAGAATGAATTTTTGAAGCTTGTACATGATAGTCGCCGGCCAAACTGAAGTCAAAAGCCATTGAGGCCGGCGCAGCAACCGAGGACTTGCCAAGTGGCATCTACCATGACTGCAAGTTGAGTATCTTGGTGGGATCAGTCTCTATTCAAATGAATTTCATGACTCTCATTTTATTTTTTATACTGCTGCTTGCTCTTTTCATTTCTTGCACGAAAGCATCATAATAAAAAATTATTATTATTACTTCTAACCCTATATAAATTATAATCTATTGATTACATTCTTTTAAACACGATTATTCGATGAACAGAAAAGGATGGTTAGTGAACCGAATCACAGTAATGATTGTTAACAGTGAATTCAAACCCGAATTAAGTAGGTGTGATATCATGATCACAGTCATTATTTGCGTGCGTGATTTTAGTTAATTCTTTATTTCAAAATTTCTGGGCATTCAAGTCAATTTTCTACAGCCATTCTCATCAGAATATATGTCATCTTTTTTATATCTGCATTAGTTTAATGGTTTGGATGAATGATTGGTCTAAGAAGTCCAATCAACTATAAGGCCTTTGACGTGGACGCCACCCCGATACAGGGTATCCCCATTCATCTGAACCTACTCCAAAAGCTTAAAATCATGTTTTGTTTTTCGTAGCTTTAAAATTATTTTAATGCTGTGGATGATTTCAGAATCTGATACCTTAAGAGTTTGGTAGTCTTGTAATTGTAAGTTTCTGTCATTTGTTTCTTCTTCCTCACTGGTTGTGTCTCATGTATAAATTGCTCTTGTCCAAGAATATTATCTTCAAACTAAGACCTGCAAAGACAAGATATCAGTCAGTTTGAACGTATTATGGACACTGGTAAAGAACGAAACTTGTGCCACATGTTTTCAATAATGAAACTATTCAATTGGGAATTTTTGTAGCTAGCTAGTTTGTTTCATTCACGTACGTCACCACGTGCACATTTTTCTTCTGCTAGTTAGTTTCCGACGATGTAAAAGACTAGGTTGTAATTAGTTGAAACTTGATATTCGTCTTTCTAAGATGATAAAAACAAAACAAGTGTTTGTAATTAGTAATAATCACTGGGGAATATTTTACATGGCTTATCTTCTGATCATCGTCCTCCAATCATTTAAGCATTTAGCTCGCGTTAGCCGAGGCCCAAGGCCATAGCAAATCACAAATGTCGGTTCCGTCTGTTAACTCCAAATGACTTGTCATCTGTTCCTTGCACTTGGAGCCCATAGATGAAAGATGGAGTGAATCACCATAATTCAAGTTGCTAATATGAAAACAATTATTGAAATCAGGTTTGAGCCCAATTACTATACAAGTAGCGAGATATTTTTTTTGTTATAACAAAATAGAACGTTCTGGACTTCTTTCACACACCAATAACATGCATTACCAAATTCAAGCAAAACACCAAATCACTCCTTGCCTCACAATCACGAGTCATTACTCATCCATGTGACCCAACGGATTTGGGCTCTATTCTAAAACCGATATTGCCCTCATAATCACACAAAACGATGCCGTTTACAATGGCAAGCCCGTCTCCTCACAACTCGTACTTGAACACTTCCATTTTGGACAGCCTCTGTTTCCTGTTGACTCCCTGAGTCGTGACTATAAACTCAACAGCCTGCTGTAACTTCTCTGTGTTGTTCTTGTTTCTTTCTTTTTTGTTTTAGTTTTTTATTTCTTTAATTAAGAATCGAAAAGCCAATGGCTTCGCTGGCTCAACTCAGCCAATTCCCATGCAAGTCGCTCTCACAAACGCCGCCACGTCACCAGCTCAATGCAAAGCCGTCGATTCTTGCTTTCAACTTACTCAAGGCTTCCCAGAGAGTTACCGGAGGATCACAGAGTGGAATTCAAGAGTTCAATCGTGTCAGGCCCGTCTTTGTGACCCGGGCCGCTGACGATGACGATTGGGGCCCCGAGAAGGAGGAAGAGGGTGGTGCTGCGGTCGCCGTGGCGGAGGAGGAGAAGCCGAAAGAAGTGACGGAGATTGATAACTTGAAGAAAGCTTTGGTGGATTCATTTTACGGAACCGATCGTGGATTGACGGCGACTAGTGAGACGAGAGCGGAGATTGTTGAGCTTATCACGCAGCTTGAAGCCAAGAATCCGACGCCGGCACCAACCGAGGCGATTACTCTGCTTAATGGCAAATGGATCCTTGCGTAAGTCTCTATTTTTACTGTTTGGCTGCTAAGAGAATTTGGTTAAAGGAATAGAATCTGGAAATTTCTGAATTTGAACATTTATTATGGGTAGTTATATAATTGAGATAAAAAATATTGGATATACAACGTGATGCCAAATCACTGATGATCTTAAATTCTGATCATCAATAGGCCTGCAACTTTGAAGGTAGTGAAATCGATTATTGGAAACTTTATTTTCGAGTATAAAATTGGTATCTTGTTGGGTTCATGTTTTTTTCGACATGGCATGTAGTCTCAGATGACTCTGAAAATCTTTTAGCATCTATCTTGTGTAGCTGAAGCTGTTTAGAATTTTGACTGGACAGCGTATTTTAGTGTACTAATTTGAGATAGGAACCTTAATTTTGTGTCCTTGTTTATGAAAGAAGACTCAGGCAGGGATTAAGCACTAGGCTTTGAGTATTCTGAATGACTTAACATAGGTAAATTGTGTACTTTGGCTTCTTGGCATGGTTGGATTATCTTTAGGAGATTTTTAATTGATAAATATGTGTCACCAACCATAGAATCCTGCATTGATATTGTTGAAATGTGAGTCTGCTTTTAATAATATGATGTAGTAGCTAGATTCTGAGGTTTCTGAATAGTTTCTAATTTGATATTGTAAATTAGGGAGTGTAGAGCTTAATACAGTATGAAGAACTGCAGATGAATCTGGGTTGTGATTTATAGAGTTTCCATATCACTCGAAATAATCATGTTAAGCTGATGGCAAAACTCAAGAATCCTAATCGTCCCTGGCAAAAGAGGTTGTAGATTTTCTTGAAATGGAGCAGAGACACAACAGATGAAGCACAAAGTATCACGCTTTAAACCTTTCCAATGGTGCCGTAGTCACGTAGGCATTGACTTTGAATTTATGTGCGGCAATGCAGGTACACATCTTTTTCAGGATTGTTTCCGTTGTTGTCAAGGGGTACATTTCAATTGGCAAGAGTGGAGGAGATATCACAGACGATTGACTCAGAGAACTTCACTGTCCAGAATTCTATCACGTTTTCTGGGCCATTGGCCACAACTTCCATTAGTACCAATGCTAAATTTGAAGTTCGAAGTCCCAAGCGTGTGCAGGTTTGTTGTTATATTAATTGCATCATTCCTTCTTAGTTATGTCTAAAATTTCAGAAATATAAGCAATAGATTATGTACTGAGAAATAGTTCAAATGGCAAGAACCAAATTATGTCAATTGGCAAGTCCCGTTCTTCATTGTTACTTTACGAGTGTACTAAGTTTTGAAAGAGAAAACTCATATCTCCTCGACCTCTCTGAATGCTTTTGCAGGTCTTACATATTTCCTCTGTAATTTTAAATAATACTACTAGGTTTTACTTGCAGATATGTTAAGAGTTGCGAATGGTTTATGGATTTACCTCTAAATGGCCATCTCTTTTCTCATTTTTCTGTTCAGATCAAGTTTCAGGAAGGAATCATTGGGACTCCACAGGTAACAGACTCAATTGTGTTGCCAGAAAATGTTGAATTTCTAGGACAAAAGATCGACCTCGCACCCTTCAAAGGCATACTCACATCGATCCAAGACACAGCTTCATCTGTTGCAAAGACCATTTCTAGCCGACCACCGTTCAAGTTCTCAATCTCAAATAGCAATGCAGAATCATGGTTACTAACCACATACCTCGATGAAGAACTTAGGATTTCAAGGGGCGATGGAGGCAGTGTGTTTGTGCTCATCAAGGAAGGAAGCTCTCTCTTGAAGCCATGAGAACACTTAGAAACGCTTCTCTAAAGACTCTGACATGTGTAATAATACATGGGGAAGAAGTAATATCTCAACAAAATTGCTTGTGTAATAAGTTATAAGATAAAAAACAACAGTGTCACTGGAAATTTAAGACTGTTAATAATTATTATGTTTCTACAGGTGTAGATTTTATACATAAGAGTCAAAAGTACAACCAAGTGGCACAAATTTATTACAAAGTCTGAGATGTATACGCTAAATGATAAAAGCAAGCATATCAAGCTGCTGTTCTAGTAATCCTATTCAGTCATAGCAGAGAAAGCATCTGAGAGTCACCTTTACTTAGAATATGGTGCGAGTGTAATAAATGCAGGGACAGGAAGGGAAAATATTTAAAACCTTTTCAACCCGAAGGACACTTAGATTTGCCTTTACTATATTCTCATAATAGTTGAACTTTATCAACCAATTAAGCAAAGTAAAGATTCCACTTAACGATGCCACTCCAGGCCAAGAGTCTATAAAGCAAAGCTTCATCACCTTCACAAGAGTAGTCATCGCGACAGTTTATACCCCGTGAGAGATACCATGGGTAATTTAACGATCGAGAGTGAAGGAGATCCGGCTGAGGAGGTCCTTATAAAAATGACAAAGCCATGTCAAGCAGTCGCAAAAAAAAACTGGCAAGGCGTCAGGGAATTCTTCCAAACCGACCCTAAAGCCTTGTTTTATCCTTTGACGCTCAGTGGAGATACTGCATTTCATGTTGCAGCATCCAATGGAGAAACGAAACTGCTTCGGGATTTGCTTGAAATGGTAGAGCCGTCGATAATTGCATTATCTTTCTATAGCCGTTTGAATGGTAACATTTGGATATGTAGATATGGAGAAATAGCTAAAAAACAGCAAGTATATCAATTCTCACACACCAATCATTCCATCAACTTGTAAGGCATTTTGGAGTTTTTTAACCACCGAATCTGATTAATTATCAAAGAGACAACTTGTAGATAATTGAATAAGCTCTCCAAAGTCACAAGAATCAAGTCATTTGGAGTTGTATTCATTAAGATATGGTCTTGGATATCTAGATATGTTAGGTTGTAATTTATTTTCGGCCACCTGCCACTCAATCGATTTGAAACAACTTTGTGATCAACTTGCACTCATAATTTGAGAAAGTGTCCAACATCCAAGTTGTAGATAATTATCTTAGCTTTCTAGATCATCTTTAATCATGTCATATGGAGTTCTGGTTAGGTAGCAGTGACCCCATAAGTCCACATAGGTCAGGTTGGACGTCTCAAATTTTAGGTCCTGTTGTAACCCAATTTCGACCCATTAGATATTTGATTTGAGTTTTAAGTTGTTCTTCAAGTTTGTGAAAAGAAAGAGTTGAAACATTCACTAAGCTTCCTTTCAAAAATCTATTAACTTTCTACAGGTATAAGATTCGAACCAAATGGGCTTCTGGATTGAAAGTTAGGCTCATTTTACTTGGCCTGCATCAAAGTAACCAAAAATGAAAATTTACAACAATAATTTTTTTAAGCTCAATACAATGAAAATAGTTACATTAATAGCACTTAAAATATAAAAATGATAATTTAAACTCTTAATAAATATATACTTTTAAGTGCTTAACAGTTATTTAATATTTGCTTGAAGTTTGTAAGCATAAATACTAGTTTTGTAATAATTTATTTGATTTGTGAGCCTGACATGTAGATCCTGATTCAAACAAATTAACCTTGTCATTTCCATATATATATATATTCATTTCCTCCCATATATGTTGATCCCTTGTCATCCCCATATATTTATATATAGTATAAGTTTGTCATTTTTCTAAAAACTTCAATATGACTCCTCACGTGCAAAGGTCTCACATATATTTGTAACGTAGACCTCACCGAACCTCACATATATCAATGGGTCTTGAAGGGAATTCAAACTTGAAATGTTGGATCAATATAGTTTTAATATATACCATGTTAAATTTACCACTATCCTAAAAATTTAAGATTTATGTTTTAAATAATTTATAAAATTATAAAATTAAGTTTATATATATATAAGATATATTTTTCACCCTCAAGAACAGTGCATTGGACAGCTTAAGATCAATAAAATATATATTAACTAAGAAAAAGACTAATATACCTCTAAATGGATTCCAAACTTCAAAAAGAAAAAAACAAATAACTTGCTTAAAGATTTAACTTTGTGATTCCAATGGTAGTAAAGTGATTCAGATTCTATTCCATTGTAAAGGAGAGAAACACTGCCACATAACATTACAGTTTCCCCATCAATATATTAACATTTCCACTCTCACACTCAACTTCCTCTTTCCAGCAACCTTTGCTTACGCAGAAATGCACCAATGAGCACAAGATAGATTTTAGAGTGTGACCTTAATCCTACTTCTTGGAGAAATCCTTTTAGGATTCGGTTTTATGATTTGCTCTTAATTAGGATTC
>JANKKB010002822.1:0-15949 GCA_026225775.1 Bursera palmeri
TACAGTTAGGAAAAAGTGACACCTACATACCTATTGAATTTATACAAAGAATCCTGCACTTAAATGCCAAACTGTTGCATTGTGCACAGCCAGCATTCCAACAGTCACACATTATGTCGGCAGTGAGACCAATGTTTAAAAGAAAACCATTAAGCTCATACACCTATCAAATGAGCATATTGACTCCACATACAGAAAACTAAAACAAATATGTAAAACAGACCACAGAGACACAAAATACATGAAAATAACATAAATGTGTTGACATATCAGTTTTGCACGTTATTTGGACAAGCTTCTTATCATGCAGGCTATATTGCAAACAATAACACAAGCAATAAGTCTCTCCAAAGATTGAAATGAAAATAAATAAGTAAAAAAAAATTGGAATTGCCATAATATTTGACAAAACATAAGATGAAGCTTGATGATCATGTCTACCTGATAGTCAGATAAAGCACCATATGATGGATTACAAGAATCACCCCATCGCCCATGTGGATACTGGTCCCAACCTACTGTCCTTAAAATGTAGCTCTTTGGACGATTAGCCCTAAAATCAAAGGCTAGTCAATGAGACGTCTGAAAAAACTTATCATTGCCATCTTATAATAAACACATGCATAAATAACTAATAAGTGAAGTTTGACCAAAATATTTTCCGTTTCATTTAAATGCATACCAAAATATGGGTCGGACATCTTCTTTAACACGGAAAACATTAGTAGGGCGTCTCCAGGGTAAGGATCTTGAAATTTTGGACTCTTCAATTATACCAAGATTCTGAAAATGTAAGCCTATCATTAGGAGGGCCCAACTTTAATAATAATTATCAGTCACAAAAAATATGGTTCAGATCTGAATAGGATATCAGGAGATAACCATTAATATAGCTAATGCTGACTTCTCCATGTTTAGTGTATAAAGATGCACTGTCTTAATTCCATGAGCTAAAATTTTCTTGCACATTTCTGTTCCAAGGTGAATTCCATAGGCTTTAACAGCTTCTTCGTTGTCTTTGATAGGCTCCAAGGCAGCAGTAACCTCAGCTGGAATCTACAACATGCCATCAAATGCCAACATAATGTCAATAAAAATGGAAGAACGTCCAAAATTGTGCCATGTACATTCACCAAATCACCAAACAAACAAGAATAAAGATGACTACTTAGTATGCACACCCAAAGTCAAAATTCTCAATTCCATAATTCTGTCCATTCCACAAGTTTAGGTGCGAGTTTATACTTATAAGATGCAAGACTTGTCAGATTTGGGTAATGCAATAATAAAATAAGAGGAGAAAAAAATGAACATATATATATAAGAGACTTTATAGTATAATGCTACTCCATGTGCTATTGGAAGGATACAGAGTCAAGAAAAATTGGACATTCAGAATTAAACAAAAACACTACATCACTTGGAAATATAGCATGGATTTGCATAGTGAAAGATCAATCTCATAAGCAGCCTACTTTTATCTGGCGAAAACATTGTTGCAATCTATAAATCATAAAAAACGTAAGAACTACTTTCCTAAGGCCAAAAGTAAGGAGAACGAAGAGTAAGAACACATATAAAACTGAGATTCTTTTCAGCAACGTGAATTTGCAGGAAATTGTACCTTTGTTTTGCAAAAACCAGTCATGCGCAAGAAGCCCTTGTAGTTATTAATGGGCATAATTCCAGGAACAATGGGGCAAGTTATTCCAATTTGGCGACAGTCATTCACAAACTTGAGAAAGATATCAGTATCATAGAAAAGCTGAGTGACAATTAGATCCGCACCAGCATCAACCTATAACACAAACAAAAACCATCAGCACAACCCATCTTAATCACAAACAAACTCTTCAAGGAGGAGCAGCAAGTGAAACGCAGAGCATACCTTTTTCTTAAGATATTGAAGATCGTTGTTATATGCTTCCAAAGTGGCCACTCCATCAGGTCCAATGGCATCCGGGTGAGCCTCTAAACACAAAATTAAACATGATCACCATTATTTTCCACAACTAAAAGCAACCCAACAATCATTAATAACAAATATTTCCGAGCACCAATTAAAAGATAGTCTCAACTAATATCCAAGAACACATGTTAATACTTCAAAAGACTGTAGCGTATAATAGCTCTAAAAAAAATTATATTAACAGTTTGTATTCAACTATTAAAAACTAAGTAATTTATTAATTAAAAATCATCAAATCTGTTGTCACTATAACTTTTTTACAAAAATTACACAATTTTCGAAAAACACTACACAGTCTTCTTCCATATGTTAAAACGTATCCTAAATACACGCATTAACACTTCCAACATAAAAATGAAAACAACCTGGGTAACCAGCAACAGTGATGCCAAAATAATCACCATACTGCGCTCGAATATGTTTAACCTGCAACAAACAAACAGTAACAGATGAATTCTACAGTAATCCAAAAATGTATGTTAGAGTTCATAAAGAACAAATTAGTAATTTCCATAAATTCAAAGCACATACGAGGTCGAGTGCGCAGGCAAAGCCGCCCTGGATCTGAACGAACTTATCCTGACCATGTGGAGGGTCACCGCGAAGAGCAAGAACATTCTGGATTCCATTGGACTTGATAGTCTGAAGCGCATGGTCGATCTTCTCCACAGGCATGTTAGTGCAAGTAAGATGCATCATAGTCTCGACGCAAATGATGTTCTGCATCTTGTTGGCGATTTCGAGAGTGAGATCAGCAGTGGAGCCTCCGGCCCCCCAGGTGATGTCGCAGAATGCGGGGTTGTGAGCGACCATACGGTCCATGCGGTCGAAGAGGTTGTCGACGCCATCCTCCGTCTTGGGCGGGAAGAATTCGAAGGAGAAGACGACCTTGTCGGAGGACGTCCTATCTCTTATCTTCTCAATAACCTTCATTTTTTCGTTGTCGGTGACTCCACAACACTCAGATCTCAAGATTTGAGAAATGAATGAGAATTGTTTGCAGAGATGGATGTGAAAGAGAGTATGAGATGTTCACTGCCCTTTTATATGCTTTTTTTGGAGCTCCACCAACCGCGCAACCACGATTCTAGGAGGCGAGGAATTGGAAATCATTTTTTCACTTCCACCTAATCTTTTCAAATTTCTCTCTTTCTTTAATATTTACGATTTTATAAAATCCCCATTAATTTTTAGGGTAAGTCTTAATTTTTTAAATTTAATTTTATACACTGTTAAATAGATAACAAAAATAAATTATTATTAAATAATATACAAAATTAAGTCTCGATAATCTAATTTTATTATAGAAAAAATTCACTTAATTATTTTTTGTTTCGTATTAATCTTTTTAGAAAAAATTAAAAGTATTATCGATTTTTTAGGAAATTTTAAAAAATAATCTTTTTTAAAAAGATTAATTTAAAAAATAATTCAAAATGTAGTCATGTTCTGCAGTCTTGTATAATGGTATGGATTTTTTTCTAAACCAAATTCTTTTTTAAACTGAACCTAAAAGTAATATTATCTTTTTAAGTTTCTAGTTTTAGAAGTCATTAAAAGAAAGGATATCAACATATTTCATTGCACCATTTTCACCAATAAGTTAACTGATGATTAAATAAAATTCATTAATAAGGATGTCTCTTGGACGGTTTTTGTGATTGTTAAAAGAAAGAAAATCGATGATTTTTTCAAACTCGTTTGCTCATGACAGTATGACATGGGAATATTTAATAGATTAATTCATCTTACTATTAATACAAATGTTCTCTTTTATGAAATTGGGTTTATAATCGATTTCACTATCACCCAAGTTAATGTATGCTTGTGAATGGAAAGAAGAATAATATGACAAAAGAAGACAATTATTATTAAGTAAGAAGCTCTCTAGTAAAAGACTTATGGAAAGAGCTTTTCATTATCCAAAACAACTCTGGTCAAACCACCAAGATTGATCTGGTCTTAATAGAATACATTAGATTATCAAATTCTCTCCTACCCATTATTTTAAATCTATCCCCATTTCTAATGCATGCTTCCAAATCCTCAACCTATATATATAAAGTAAATTACCAAATCTATCCAATTCTTCATGGGAAAATTTCACTAAAATTATGAAATTTGTTGTGATTTGAAAATCCCACATCGCTCCCGCACGGCTTACTGAGCTTGTATATAAACAGGGGCCTATAGCCCTTTACTCAAGTGACACGTTTTGGGCCAGAAGCCCAGAAACAAAACCGTGAGGTTGACCCAGTAGGCACCAAAGCGGACAATATCACTTGAGGCTGTTTATAACACGATCGCGATGGAGGGTGTGTTGTGATTTGAAAATCTCACATCGCTCCCGCACGGCTTACTGAGCTTGTATATAAGCAGGGGCCCAGTAGGCACCAAAGCGGACAATATCACTTGAGGCTGTTTATAACAAAATTATCTTTTTTTTTAGAAAGGTCAAAATCATAAAATATAAGAAGGTTTCTGATTCAAACATGAGAGGCAAGTAAAATCCCCGAGGGAAAAAGAAAAAATAAAAGAAGATTTAAGCAAAACAATGTATAAATGTTCGATGTGGGATGGGCATTTGACTCATGATGCGATTGGCTAGAGTGTAACAATTTGTCACTGTCCTTTCCCTACTCCAATCTGTCCCCACTTTCCAGCCACCAACACCCACCCCTCACAAGCCATATGGAAGAAAACGCAAAATTGGGTGAGAGCGTTGAGTTGAGTTGGTGAGTGGGCCCCCGCCATACCAACCCATTCACAAAACCCCGGCGATTTTATCGTCGTAGTCGCACCAATACAATACGCCAAACTATGTTAGGAATTAGAACACGTTCCTAAACCAAATTATCCTTATTATTAAAACGAGATATTTCCACGAGCACCAGCAACGCGTGGACCAACAACACTTCAGATCCAAAGGGTTAAAATGTCAATTTCTAAAACCTCTGGATCTAAACATTATTAATCATAACAAGCACTAGAGAGTTGAATCGTCATTCAAAAATACTTCATCTACTACATTAACAACTAAACTAATAATATTACTATACACACACAATTTGTTTAAAGCACAACTAAGATTTAGTCTCGACTTGCGAGCACGTATGTGTGCAAATGCATATGCAATTCAACCGACACAGACCTTTCAAGCCACGTCCGCATAGCCAATAAACAACGATAGAAGAGACAATCATCGTCAGCCACTCGTTCGATTCCATGTTAGCCAGCATCCAACTTGCAAAGGGTTGGTTCCTAACCAGCTTAAAATTTCCCTTGTTATGTGCATCAATGGATGCAGTTAAAAAATTCCTTATTATCAAGAAAAAGAAAGACAAAAATTATATGTAGAGAAAAATTACACTTGTTACAACATTCTTCTATGAACTCTGTGCAAGGAAGACAGGTCATCCTTGTTTACAGCACAAGTTCATACATCCAACACAACAGCATTCTAGTCTAGAGGGCCAGACCCGTATATGAAACTTGAATCTTTGTTCTATGACACAACAAGACGAAGACTAACCAAGCAATTGCCAGCTTCAGTTACTCTTTGCCTGCAATATGATCCANTATCGTCAGTTTACCTCAACTGACTAGAGCTCAAATAGGAATGCTAACATACTGGAAAACATATTACAATGTTAATCAACATTCCCACCACCTTGGTTTTAACAGACTATGCCAAAAATAAACATAAAATCACAATAAAAGGAAACATAAGTACTGAAAATTGCATACAATAAATAGTAGGGCCAGCAAAGTAGACATGCAAGACACGGAATCACCTTCCATTTTTCTAAAATTGACAATTAACTAACAGCACAAACTAAATTCTTGTGAGCACAACCTATCCGCAGGCCTAAATATAGTGCTATTGTATCAACAGNGTGCAATTCTGACAAAAAAGGAAACAGAAGCAATGTTTTACCAACATCAAGTTTAAAAATAATTGTTCTTCTCAAAATCAACAATCATTAGAACCACAAATTCCCACTGGTTTTACTGATTAATTAATTCCATTGGATATCAATGCCAAAATCAATTACTGTGAACTGCCTCCTAAGCATTTTAAATAAGAATTTCATACACCAACTTCGAAGTGTCAATTATTTTAGTCGCTAGTGCAATTACTGAAGTCACTTAGTCCAATTAGGTTAACAAAAGGCTTCTGTCATGCCAATAAGTTTCCCACCAACGACAAACTTCATCTCTAAACATTTGCTATTTTGTCAAGGTTCATATGTACAATCTACAATGCAGCGTCTCTCTATTTCCAATCACCAAATATTTAGCAACCTTCTTACAGTTGATAGAATGTCTCTCTCACGACATTAAGTCCCTCAAGTCCAACACAGAGTCCAATATGCTTATATCCTATCTATNGCTCAGCAGCTCCATCAAAACTCGAAAGAACAGTCTTCAAGGATCGTATCAACCTTTCTAAATCCGGTAATAGAACTTTAATTGGCATACAAGATTTCTCAATTAATTTTTTCAACACTAAAGTTTATCTCATTAGTTTAGCAATATCAGAATTGAATATGATCAATCCAAATACAACATTGTATATATAAATCCCTTGAGCCATGACTAACTAGACAATATGGTCAAAAGAAGGAATGTAATTCATAAAGGAAAAGAAGTGAAAATGTTAGTCAAATTAATTAAAAGTTCTCCTTACCACTTGCAATAACATCAAAAAGTTGCAACTTCCCAATCCTCCTTAGACATGTCTAGAAATTCAACACCACCATCTTCAAACATGATCTACAACGAAATACATTCATATTCAACTAAACTTATAATTTAAGAGTAATAGGCTAGTAGCTAGAGAAGAAAAGAGTCTTACCGAGTGTTTTCTGGAATATTTATCAAACCGTTTAATAATCCCAAAAGTCCTATAACATTTGAATCAAATAAAACAAAATTCAGAAGAATTGTCATAAATAAAAGATATCTGAACTCAAATTAGTCAAATTCTAGCAAATGACACTTGAAAGAAAGGAAAAGAAGAAACCCATAGACCAGGACATAACGGCAATAGTAACTCAACTAAATACACATACGGTAAAAAAAATCAGACTTATGGAACTTCAGCAAATGTTACAATGTCCTCAACCAACTTCAAGCAACCCCATATCATTTCTTCTTCACCCACCCCATCCCCTTTAAATAAATGAACTAAAAAAGAAAAAAAGAAAGATGATAGAAACAAATATTCTGGGAAAAAAGTTCAGAGGGCAAGTTAATTCTGGGAAATGAAGCAAATCCTGAAATAAATGGAAACCAATATTCTCAGAATACCTCTCATTTGTGGGACGAGATAATCTAATCACTTTGCCAATGCAACATTGCGGGCCTTGTTGATTATGAGCAGGTCTAGAACTTCCTGAGTGGAAACTGGATATTCTAAGACACTTGATCCATTTAAGGACAAAGCAGCTATAGACAACAAAATTCAAGAGAGCTCACTTACCTATATGCAAACCTCCATTCTGATAAATCTAACAAAAGGTAACCCAGGATCAGTCCAAGTTTGTAGAATCACGCAGACAACAAACAAGTTAAGCAAAAACTGATAAACTATAAATTTTAGAATTAAAATGAGTTAAACAGTAGAGGATATCAATAATTAGCTGTAAATGGATCAATTGCTGGATAATTCATTCACTGTATCATATGTACAGCAAACAGTAGGAGGTGTGGGAGATGAGGGGTGAACTATAGCCGGATGAAGGGAACATAGCAAACAATAAATTACCAAAGGCAACTCACCAAATTTCAAGAAATACTTCTAGGGTAGGTAACCATATAGATTTGACTTTTATACAATAGTTAAACACCCAATGCAGATTCTAACCCTCTCAAAATGTAGGATACAGTGCTCCAAATTCAAACACAACACTACAAAACTATTTATCAAAGAGCAACCCAACTAACATATTAAATCAACCAAATCAGTATTATTGTAGTTCATCAATACTGAAACCTGACTTCCTAATTTTTAGAGCGAATGTTATATATCACTGATGACAAGGGACAATATTTTCGAAAAGATATACATATATATATATATATATATGTATATATTAATTCTACTTGAAATTCAACTGTCATTTTAACAGAGAAAATCCAAAAACTATCAGAGTCACATTGCTTTTATTTTGGTAGAAGGGAGAATTACCTGGCAGGCTACTAACTTTAGTGCAGCATCTGAGGATATCTTAGGCTTGCTAGGTTTTACCCCCAGTTTCCTCCTACAGCCTGCGGCTCCACAGTGGCAATCTTGATCTGCACCAAATTGAACAAACCTGCTAAATTTGTTAGATTTGGGGATTGGCCTAAGAAACAAAGTACCAGTAAAGATCAATCTGGAATAAAAATTTCACTTCATAAAAAAGGTATACTAGAAGATGCATGCTTACAAAGTCACAACACAACTGGTAAATAAAGAAAAAAGAAGTATCTTCAAATTCTATTGACACAGAAGCCCATAGGAACACTAGCAATGATATTCTATTCCGTAAAACACTGACATCTTCTCCTCTAAAGTCCCCAAAAATTTGGGTCTTTTCAAGCTGTAGTAATCTCTTTTTTGTTGATTATTTTGTGCATAATTTACACAAATACTTGTATTTCAATGTAAAGTTTAGACAAGATGGAGGGTTTTATTTCTTTGTAGTGGACATAGGGTCCACTGTTGCTTCATCTTCGTAAAATATTAATATAAAGCTTTTGTTTTGCATTAAAAAATAATAATAATAATAAAAAAGATGCATGCTTACAGTCAAGAATAGAATGTGCCAAGAATAGCTAACAGTATGCAATAAGAGTCATCAAGTGCTCGTACTGATAATCATAGGTCAGATGTTCGCCCTTTTTTATGTCACGAGTAGCAAATATGCCTATTCTTGTTTCACCATCGATTATCCTACAGAACAAATAAATTAAAACATGTAAGATTAGAAAATCAATTAATATGGACATAAAATCAGCAATAAGGGTCAGCAGAGAACCATTTCTGCATCTCAGTATTGGGGCAGCAACTATGGTTTATGTATCTTGACTTGTTTCCTTTGTATGTAGCATCAATTACCATGTCTCGATTGATCTCACACAAGTAGAAGTTTGTTTCTCCTCGGTGCTTCATTTTCCAAAGTCTTTCCTCGCAGGTTTTGTCATCAATAACTGCATCAGATAAGCTAAGCATGTTTTAATAGGTTACAAAAGTGATGACACTTGAGAAATGAAAAGTAAATTTAATTTGACAAGTGATAATTAAATGTCACCTTCACCGACGTATTCAATTACAAACTCCCCTCGTTTAATATCTTCATCTGCCACAATCCCGGATCCACATTTCTCAGTCTACAAGCAATACTTTATTTAAGTTCATATTTTTGAGATAAAGTACAAGTAACAACAACAGGCATAAAAGGAATGACATTAAACAAAAGGCAAATATTTGAACGTGAAAACAATATGGATGGATGCTTATAAAGAATTTAAAGAATAGAAATTTACCACAAGTAAAACCTTAATCATAATGCAGAAAATAAAAGGGAAACAAGGAAAAGAGAGAAATTACAGAATGAAATTCCAGGTCATCCCAATACCTTGCAGATAATATAAAAACCAAAAGAGCCTTCAAGAGAAGTTAAACACTTGTACCTTCACTAATTTCATTTTCTTCACAGGTCTTTGCTGGAATGGCTTGTTAAGGCATGAATCCCCACATTTGCAGCCTGAGGAGCAGCTAGAGAGTAGCATCCTGTATAATGAAAGTGATAACTTTTGATTGATATGTTTATAAATAAGAGAGCTATAATTTATGCATCTGAATTTGAATTAATAGATGGGATGTTGTAAGGAAGCTAGCATACAGCATTCTCATAAATTTCTGTACAAAACATATTGTACATAAAGCCAAATGATAATTTCTCACCCTGACAACCAACTCCACTTAATTTAGATACATCTTTGAGAACCACAACTACATCATATTCGCAAAAAGCACAATTATGTAAATCATCATATAACAGAGAATCCATATTCAGTTAAGCTATATATCCATGATAACCCACCCCATGATCAATCCTACATGGACCACATAAGCGAATGCTAACCATATATTTATTTCCAATAGCATATTGGTGTTACAATATTTGCTCTAATAGTACTAGAGCATTATTATGCACCAAGCCAGAAGATGAAAATCAATCACAGTCTCCTTACAACACTAAAATCATCATAAAATAAAATAGAGCAAACCATGACTGACAAAGACAATTGCTTACCCACAATGGCAATCTCTATCACAAACACCAGAAGAACCTGGTGATGCGGTGCAAGAGCAGAATATGCCATCATCCTCAAGGCGCCTTTTAATCTTCTTCGCGAGATATATGTCTTAAATTAGTCAATATCAACAACGCCAAAATCATCAAGAAAGAGAGATATGGGGACAATTGAAAAAATCTGGAATAGTTGTAAAAAAAAATTAAGAAATGAACTACAAAAATTAAAATCCAAAAATGGGTTTGCTGTTCTCAAGATCTGTAATAATATACCCAGTAAGGTTCCTTAAAACATGTCTATGATGGTAGATAAAACTGGAGGAAAACATTTGTAATAATTTGCTCCATAACTATTGTAGATTTGATTTCAAAAACATAAAAATGGTGTTTTTCACAAACAATATCCAAATTCTCACTATACCACATAGAACCTAACCTCAAACAACAAAAGAGAGATAAAGAATACAATCAAAATCAAGTATGAAAAAGGAACCATAAATTGAAATTCAATTAAAGAGGATACTGCGCTTAATGAAGGTGTAGGGCATAGGCTTAGATTTGATGAACCAATCTGGTAGCTCAAACTCAACGGGATTCCCAATCTCCTTCAACAACTTGTTAAACACATTCCCAATGCGGCCATTATCAGAATTCTGATAAAAAATATAAAATTACCCGAAAAAGAAAAAACAAAAACCAAATTCAATTTCAGTAGCAAATTAAATTAATTAGTTAGACACACCAAAAAGCGCGAGTAACAACAAAGAAGAAAAAAACCTTCTTAGTAGCAGGCATCGTAGAGTATAGTAGTACAACAATTGGCCTACACAACATGAAGCAACAACTTGCTCAGAATTCTTGAAAGCCTTCTAGTCAATTCATTTGGAAACGGTGAAATTAACGGAAACGCAGTGAAAGAGAAGAAGAAGAAGCGTTGTTACCTGAAGCAAGAAAACAGATCTCAGGGAGGAATCTTCTTCAATCTTGGCTTTTGGACATTGGGAGGGAAGTTTTTGAGTGTTGAAACACGATAAGTTTAACTACTGTACGGCTCGGCAGCCTTTATTCTCCCAGTGTTTGGTTAAATATCATAATAATCCAAATATTTCAGAAAATAACAGTAAAACCCTACTATTCCATACCATTACTGGTGTAGTGGTATTTGATTTACTATTGAATATTTATTTTTATTTATTATTTTCAAGATTAAAAAACTATTAAATTATAATATTTAAAACTATTAATTTATTATTTGTATTTGAAGTTTTTAATTTAACTGATTCTCAATTATTTGTATATTTATTGGTATTTGATTTTTTTTTGTTGAAAACTAATTATAAGATAAATATATCTGATTGAGATATATTTATATAGATTCTTAAAATTTTCTATTCCAAAATACCCTTCTTAGTTTTAATTATTTTATATTCTATAAAAACAACGACAGTTTATTCTACAATAAAATTTTTTATAAATAACAATTTTAATAGAATTAAAAATTTATTAACAAGAACTTGAGAAAATTAAAAAAAATATTAAAATTATCATTATTTTTGAATTATATAAAAATATCATTGAATATTACATATATTAAATTATTTTTTGAATGACTTAAAGTTTTCTATTTATATTTATAAGATGATAATGATTGTTGAATAAGTTAAGGGTACTTTAGTCTTTCAATTTTAGGTTTTATTAAATTTAGGACGTTAATGATATTTTACGAAACCTTTGGGTTATTTTGATCAAACCCAGGGCTGTTAAAAAAATCCTCCTAAGAATTAACATGGTGCTGAGGACTGAGAAGGACGAAGTAATTTTAAAAAGTTACGTTTTGGGCTGGGCTTGTGTCCGTCGAAGGCCCATTATAACCTCGGTACACGTGTGCTTGTTAAACTCAAAAATCCAACATCGAACTAAAGGTCTTTTCTTCGGTGTTTCGATCGTTCTTTGCCTTGTAACAGAAAAATTGTTCAAGTTGAAGTTGAAGTTGAAGTTCATGCCAACTCCCAATCATTGATTTTCGTGTGCTTCTGGTAATTCAACTCTCTCTTGATTTATAGATGTAATTATTATGCTATTTTATGCTCAATATTCATGTTGATTCCAGATCTTCCTTACAATTTGTATCCTTTCTTTGCCTTTGATTAATTATTTTTGCAATTTTTATTTATTAATTTTTCTTAGTTTCAGTAATTCAAAAAATTATTATTTTTTATTTATTTCTTTAATTTCTGCCATCTGCAAGCTTATCAAACACACAATTGGTTCACGTCTCTGGTGATAATTCTCTGCTTAATTGGAACAAAAGTAATAAATTTGTGTTGAATTTTTATGTTATTTATTAGGGATTTGAACTTCAGATGCTGAACTCGAAGTGTTTGGCTTTGGATTGGGCTGCAGGTGAAATTTTAAAACTTGCCTTTGCGTTAGCCTTTGCTTCTATAAGGCTATTGCTTGGCCTTATGCTGATGTATGACTAGGTAATGAAGGGTTTTCGTGAGAAGGGTTTTCGTGAGAAGGGTTTTTCACCGAAATGTTCTTCTAAAATTACAATTGATACCCCAAATAGATCTTTGGCATCTGTTGATTCAGAGCCGGGATCTAGTGAGAGTAAGTTATCCAAGGCTTCCTTGTTATCAAGCTTCTTTACATCAGCTTTCTCAATCTTTGATACACGTAGTGAGGCGTCATCATCGAGTTGCGAGAAGAAGACATTTCATTGTAAAAGTAATGGGTGGACTGCAGCATTGAAGAGGGTAGTGTCTGCTGGCTCAATGAGGAGAATACACGACCGTGTACTAGGGTCCAGCAGGACTGGAATTTCTAGCTCTACTAGCGACATATGGCTTCTTGGTGTTTGCTATAAAATTTCACAGGATGAGTCCACTGGTGAAGGGGCTAGCAACGATGGATTAGCTGCATTCAACCAAGATTTCGCATCAAGGATTCTGATAACATATCGTAAAGGTTTGTACGATGATGTTTTGTCCTTTTAAATATGTAATTTGATTAGTAACCTGTGGTAAAAAATTTTTTTTAATGGTTCTTCTACAGGTTTTGATGCTATTGGAGATACAAAGTATACAAGTGATGTAGGCTGGGGTTGCATGCTTCGAAGCAGTCAGATGCTTATTGCTCAGGCATAATTCCATTTCTTGGTGCTGCTAAACATTTTCGGATGATCAGTGTGTAATTTATGTTAATTAGTCACAAACTCATGATATTATTTCTTGCTGTAATTGTGCTATTTACAGGCATTACTTTTTCATCATTTTGGGAGATCTTGGAGAAAGTCTTCAAACAAGGTAGGATTATTGGTATTGAATATGGTTTCACTTTGTTCAGTTATGACTTATGATATTGTATTTAAATTTAGATGAACTATTATAACTAGAAACTTTTTTTTCTGAGATATTGTAGTCTTCTTAATCATAATCACCTAGTAAGTATGTTGCTTTCTAATTTTGCAGCCATTTGATCCTGAATTTATTAAGATCTTGCATCTTTTTGGTGATTCTGAGGCATCACCTTTTTCTATTCACAATCTTCTTAATGCTGGAAAGACCTATGGCCTTGCAGCTGGGTCATGGGTTGGCCCATACGCCATGTGTCGCACATGGGAATCCCTAGCGCGCTCTAAGAAGGAAGAAACTGGCCTTGAATGCCAGTCACTTCCCATGGCTGTTTATGTGGTTTCTGGTGATGAGGATGGGGAGAGAGGTGGAGCGCCAGTTCTCTGTATTGAAGATGCCTCTAAACATTGTCTGGACTTTTCAAAAGGTCTAGATGACTGGACCCCAATTCTTCTACTTGTTCCTTTGGTTCTTGGACTTCACAAAGTAAATCCCAGGTTTGCCAGTTTCTGAAATGAACCTTTTTCTCGGAGTTATTAGCAGAGAATATCTGAAGTAGGGACCATGCTAGTAGTTGCAATTAAATTGCCAAAAGTAGGGGTTGCTTAAATCTCTCTAAGAGGATGATACTAAGCATGTTATTAAATGGATTCTTAATTTGAAGGATGCTTCAATTAATGTTAGCTTCTTTCAAAGGTTCAACTTCAAGGTAGATACCTTAGGTCAGTGAATTGATTTCTTATGGGCATGCATCTTTGGTGGATTGTGAGTATAAGGATATGTCCTTCAGTTTAATTTGGATAACTATTTGGTGGATGTCATTTTAATTTGCTTGACCCACTGCATAATTACTCTTCTAAAACGGTTTGGTAGGCTAATTCTTATTACGGTCTTATTGTTGGTGAATCCAAGTTATTCTGGAACCGATGAATTTTGTACTGGCAATAATTATTGTGGACTCTAGTTTTATGTATGTTGGGTGACCTGAGTCCAACGGTAGAATGATACAGGCAATATTTGGAAGACATTTGGATATAATTTTTGCCTTATGCATTCTGTCCAATTGCATTTTCTGCTTTGAAAATAGAATGATATAAAATGAAAAATTTAAAGAATCAAATACGCCTCAGTGGGCTGTGAATATATAAACTTTATTTTAGCTTCTGCAATATGTTTTTAACAGTCAGAATTCTGTTACCATCAGGTACATTCCATCATTGCAGATGACATTCACCTTCCCCCAAAGCCTTGGCATTATGGGTGGTAAACCTAGCGCCTCGACTTACATTGTTGGAGTGCAAGAAGAGAGCATTTTTTACCTTGATCCGCATGAAGTTCAGCCAGTAAAGTTTAAATCTTGCTGTTCTATTGTTATGAATCAGTAACTTATTAAAATTCATCAGTTTTATTTGCGTTCTTAGATAGTTATATAGTATTTTAGAAAAACATATTGTTGAGTGATTTACAATCTTCTCTTTAAGTGTTGACAAGTTTAATAAAAGTTAACACAAGTTACCTTATTCTTTAGAAAATTCTAAGTTTGCTGGATTGCAGACCATTTAAATTATTGGATGGCATTTAAGTATCCATGTATCGTTATTTGTTTGATTTTCTTGAGAGCACTTATGGGGTGAAAGAATTATAGAGTAACTTCACAAAAGCAATTCAGGAGAAAGGGAGGGTTAAGTGCTGATGTTGATGGATATACAAGCTCTTAAAATATTGATATAGTAATGAATATTAATGATGATGTTGGAGAAGCCGGTTGTACAAAGTGAGAAACTGTTTGATAAATGCATAAAACAAGTGCTAACTTCTCACTTACTAAGTACATAACATTTGAGTTTTAATTTTGTTAATTTTCACTATAATTTTGTTACTGAAGAACATGTGCTTGCTATCATATGCATGGACATCTATCGTCATAGATTTTTTATTTTTATTTTTTTAATATCAATTCTTCAATGAATGGCTAAATTTTATATTTTTAACTATGACAAAGTATACAAACAGTAGAGATGGAAATGGAGATTTTGAAAAAAAGAAGTCCTTTGTTCTCTTAAGTAGTTTGCTTAAGTTTAAGCGCACTTGGTTCGTTATGATCCTGCTTTTCCACCATTGAATGAACCTGTGGGTCTTAATATAACATGATTTAAAATACTAATAGCTGCCTGATGCTATTTAGTCATGTTTGGTGTGTGGTATGGTCAATCCTAATTTTCCTATATTGTTTATCCTTGACATGTTAGCGCATTTTGGATGCCTTTCAGTTTAGTCTTGCTCAGATGTGTTACCTTCTTCTGTTTTGAGTTCCATTA
>JANKKB010002825.1:0-11398 GCA_026225775.1 Bursera palmeri
GATGAACTATTGAACTTGCACTATTTAGTAAATATTCATTCAAGTTAGAATAGTTTTTATTCTGTCATGTCTATTTTACATGCACACATACTTCATGGATATGCGTAGTTTTTGGAGTTCTTGTGTATATTAGTCCCAACAGAGATGCACTTGCATTGGTGTGAATGTATTTGTGCCATTCAAACAGAATCTAGCTACTTACTCTATTTCCATAACATAGATAGATCCATAACCATATGGAAGTTCCAAACCTTAGTATTTGCTGGATGAGGAATATAGAAAGAAGAACAAGAAGTGTGCAAGTATAACCTTCTTTTGTTGCAGAAAGGAGTGTAAAGGAAGAAGTGTGTATGGCCATTATGCTACTGTTCTAATTGTAGCTGGGCGTTCAGGTACTGTTGGAACTGTAGCCCAAAAATATGGTCCTTTCACTCTTCTGCCATGTATAACTTCTCTCTCTTTCCTCAATCTGTATTATCTATGTGTCAATCATCTGTTGAAACATGATTGTAAATGCCTTTGTCTTTATTGTATCTTGCATTGTCATTTCCAGAATATCATGTTTTTCCTGTTAATTTTAATTTACATATGTTATATTACACCTTTTAAGGAAGTAAAAGCTCTAAAAAGTCATTGATTTATGGATTCTACAGTTTGACTGAGGGGCCAAGAAGCAATATGGCGAAAGCAGATGTTGAGAAGCAGCAACGAAAGCCACTGGCTACTGAAGTGACTTCAAAATCAGTTGCATGCAACTGGTTTTCTTGCTTTTCTTGTTGCCCACGTTGTTGTTGTTCTTTTTTTTGTTGTCCCGGTTGTTCTTGCTCTAGTTGCTCTTCTTCTCGTTGGTCTTGGCCTCATTGCTCTTGTCCTCGTTGGTCTTGGCCTCATTGCTCTTGTCCTCATTGCTCTTGTCCTCGTTGCTCTTTGCATTGTTGTTGGTGTTGTTGAGAATGCAAATGCAAGTGCCAGAACTCTTAAGCATCCCGCTGACTCCTGAGTCCTGCCTGTTCAAAATGCCTCTTTGAGCCTCTCTTTAGTCACTCATAACCAAGTGCTGCTATTTCAACACCAGAATTTCAACCAATATTCGAGGGTTCAAATGGGCCTTTCATCATGTCTCTCTAATAAATCAAGGCAAGATATTTCGGTCTAGGTTCAGGTTGAATGATGGCATATATTTGGTGCGCATATTAACTTCGTTTTATCCCATGAAAAGAAACATTGATTTCTTTTTGCTTTTAACTCTCTATTTCTCTCTGGTTAGTAATGTAAATTTGTGGTAATTTAGTGGTGCTTAGTCTTATCAACTTGGGAATTTTAAGAATCTTCATGCTCTAAATTAAATTTTCGTTTCATGTAATAGAACAAGGATTTCAAAGTATATCAATAGAAAGCCTTGTGATATTACTACATATAGCACATATGGAAACCCTTTTTTTCTTAAAATAATAATAATAATAACAAGGAAATGCCATACGTAAACATATGCAAACACTTTTATAATAAAAAAAATTAATTGGAAAAAAATTCATGATTGTCCATTTCCTATTGTAATTTATTTTCCCCCCTTTGTATTGGTGATAAGATTTGGTTGAATTCTAATATAACAAAGCATTAATGATATAAGATTTATTTAGGAATTTATATAAACTTAATTTTAATATAAGAGGCTAGAGTTATGTATAAAATTGGGGAAATCCAAAAAAATAAAAAGCCATATCCTTAGAGGCAATTTTAAAAATAATAATTTTTTTAAAAATTTAAATGTCATAAATAATTACAAATAAAATAACGTAAAATAATAAAATGTCTAAACAAAAGTATCCTAATTTTCTCATCCTACTCTTATCCTCCTTCTGAGGAAAAATGAAAGTGATTCCTCTCTAATTCGAACCTGGACAAAAAAAATCAATCATAGTGAAAAACCAAACATAGGAATGAAAACGTTACTGCAATCCACCAGAAACGACCTACGGAAGTTCCGAAACATAACAAAGCGGTATCTCAAAATCCAGAGAAGAGCCCATAAGTTAAAGACTCCAAGGCATTCATAGTCTCGTCAAACGAAGACAATGATAATGCAAATGGTAATTAAAACAAAAAAGAAGTCCGATTCCTCCGAATATCTTGACTCCAATGATGGTAGGGTTGGCAACGTTCTCGATACCATGGTAAAAAAGTTGAAAATGAGAGGTCCTATTGATGTTGACCCCGCTAGTTACATGAAATTATATTCCTCTGCAACTGCTAGTTACATGAAATTAAATCTAAAACCCAAATATTTACAATGAGCCGCTAGTTACCTAAATAAGAGAGAATTTCAAACTATATTTATCGCAAAGATAATCTTACAATATTTGTGAAAATACATACCCAGAAGGAGATCTTGAGGGATCGAGCCTGGTGGTGCCAGGGGGAACAACAAAATCAATTGGAGCTCAAATCGGCTTCAATCACGTAACATGCAATCAAAACATGGAAGACAAATCACTTTAGCTACAGTAAAAATTTGAATTGAAGAAAAGAACATAGCATCAATCCATTTTATCTCTTTGTTAAGAGAAGACAAAACACCAAACATCAAAACTAATAAAAACCATAAAGTTCCCAGATAACTCATTCATAACATAGGCAGGCACGAATATCAAACCGAGTGATATTATAGCACGTTATCGTATTTTAGAAGAAGAAGAAGAAAGTAAAGAGAAAAACGAATCTGCAATCGATTAATTTGGAAAGATTAAATTTGTTGTTTATATACAAGGATTAAGACTAACTAAGCTAACTGATTAACTAAATAACTGAATAGTAACTAACGAAACAGAATGGTTAAAACAGAATAACAACTCAGACTTAACAAATTCCTAAACTACCCCTGCTTACATTTTTTGTTATAACCTCCACTTATACTATACTTCAACAGCTCCCCTCAAGCTGAACTGAGTTGAATGTTGAATGAGATCAGAAAGCTTGCACAAAGAAGAAGTAAATTAGCAGATAACAGAACAAGAGAGAATTTCTAGCAAGACTTGCATAATTTCTCGAAGACTTTGCAGAAGCAGATTTTTGTTTAGCTGGACTTGCAGAGGACTTGCACGAGTGCACATTTAAACTGTCTTCAAGCTGCTAAAACTTTGTTCTGGTAAAAGGCTTTGCAAGAATGTCAACATTCTGCATATTGGTAGAAACATGTTGCACATTCAATTGCTTTGAAAGAATTTTCTCCGTGATGAAATGAACTTCAACTTCTATATGCTTGGTTCAAGTGTGGAAGACAAGATTTGAAGCCAAGGCCTCAGCTCCTTTATTATCACATCGCAGAAGAGGTATTTCTGTTCAGCTGATTCTTAGTTCTTGAAGAAGTACTTACAGCCAAAGAAGTTATCTTGCAGCAGAAGACATGGATCTGTATTCAGATTCAGTAGATGACTTAGTAATAAGATTTTGTTTCTTAGAACACCTGTAAATCAAGTTTCCTCTAAAATAGATGCAAATGCCAGAGGTAGACTTTTGATCATCCAGGGAGCTGGTCAAGTCAGCATCACAATATTCTACTAGATTAATTGTCTGCCTAGATGTAAATTAAATGTCATAATGTATAGTGGCTTTGATATACGTCAATAGCCTCTTGCAAGCTTGCTAATAATTTACAGTGGGAGACTGAAGAAATTGTCTTAGCTTGTTCACTACAAATGAAATATCTGATCTAGTCATGGCTAAATATTGTAATCCTCCATTAATAATGCTTTTATAAAGACTTGGATGATTAAATTTAGTGCTATCAGTTTTAGATAGTTTATTGCTTGTTATCATAGGTGATGGTGCACTCTTAGCTTTCAGCATATTGCATTTCCTGAGTAGCTCAGTAGCACATTTGCTCTAAGATATATGAATTGAGGCTGCTGTCCTTTGAACTTCAAAGCCAAGAAAATAACTAATTGGACCAAAAGTTTTTAAAGCAAACTGAAGATTAAGATCATGAATAACTTGTTTCAATTGAGCTATGTTAGGATCAATAATCAAAATATCATCTACGTAAATAATTCAAGATCAAGAGTGTATTAATTGATGGCTTAATAGTATAAACTATGCTTGTTAATGTTGATTGAGAAATTAATTATATATTTAAAATTGATTAACACCACTATTTATTCTTAACCTTAACTATATTTTAAATATCATATTTTATTCTTAATTTGATAAAATTTATATTTTATTTGACGTAGGATCAAATATGAAATAAAAGGATACAATAATAGGGGTAAAGTGAAAATAAAAGAATTTATGGGGTATTTTGAACACTTGATAAATATTATGGATTAACTAAATTTTCTACGAAATCATGATATCTATATCGGGGTAAATATATAGACACCCCCAAGGTTTGGTTTAAGTACAAACTCACCCCTATTGTTTATAAAGTAACATAAAGACCCTCAGAATTGGAAAACATTGGGGTCTTGACCCATAAAAATAGGGGTCTTAATGTTACTTAAAATATCAAAATAGGGATCATGTATTTACCCCTATCTATATCACGTTCCTCCCGTGGCTGGCGAGAGAAACACAACTTTTTTCTTTTTTTTCTTCAAGCGGCAACAACCCTCCACTCCATTTTGCTTCCATTTCTTTTCATGTTTTTTTTTTTATCTTTAATATTTCTTTTACTTGTCAATTATATTACTTGTCTTTAGATTAGATCTTATATATGTTTCTTTTTGTTATTAGATTTATTACTTTATTTAGTTATTTTAATTTTGTAATCATTTTTATAGTTTAACTACAATGGGTTTACCCAAATACATTTGATTATTGTTGTTCTTACTATACTTGTCATTTAATATTATGAATTTGAATTATTGGGTTGAGATTTCAAGTTTTAGGGTTAAATATGAATTTGAGACTTTTATAAATTGACTAAAATTCCTTCAATTCTGATTGATTTAGTTATTTTTATTATGTTTATGCTTAATTTTATGTTGAATTTGACTGTTTATTTAAATATAGTAGGCTAGTTAGTATTAATCATATGTTATGGATATAGCCTAAACATAATTAGTGTTGTTTTATTCATGCTTATATGAAATTATTGTTTAATCTTGCTTGTTGATATGTTATATTGCAAAATAACACATTAGAATATTCATTGCTTTACGTTGATCCATTGTAGACATTTAGACACATAGGATTCTTGGATTGAATTAGTTTCTATTGTTAATATTTGTAGTTTGGCATGAAAATGGGTAGGGTGTATGCTATGTAAATTTGAAGTGAGTTTTAAATGAGACAACATTGATTTATGTGGTCTTAGAATCCGTAGCCTAGGTGTTTGACAAATTGTTTCTTAGAACTCTAATTATTATTAGTTTGGTAGATTTCTTTGCACATCTTACTTTTTGTTAGTTAATTAATTGTTTTGAATCAATTCTTGCCTTATTTCATTGTTTAGGTTTAGTTAAATCATTTAGTTTAAGTTGTCAAATTTAGTTAAAATACCAACCATCATTTGCTTTCAAAGTTTTCGCATATTCTTTTGACTACTTATAAATAGAATAATTAATTCTTTTGAATATAGTTAACCAAGTTAGCATAGCATAATAAGGAGTTAAGTAACTTTAATCAATTTTTGCTATTTATCTACCTAATATTCATCTGTGTGGAGATTAAATTTGGAACTTATCATAGTATTATAACTTGATAGCTCTTATGCTTGGGAGTTATAATTGAACATAATTCGAGTCAAGTCAATAAACTAGCAACATAATAATGTTATCATTCATTGTGCGATAGATGAAACGACTAGAGTCTACTGATGAAGCCTTAAACCCCCACTGAAGCAGAGCTCCTTTCAGCTTATCAAACCAAGCCTGAAGAGCCTGATTCAAACTATAAAGTGATTTATGTAATTTACAAATAGAATGTGGATCTTAAGGATCAAGAAAACCTTTAGGCTGAGACATATAGATAGTCTCTTGTAACTCTCCATTGAGAAAAGCATTATTAATATCAATATATTGAATATCCTAACCATATGTTGTAGCTAAAGAAAACATTACTCTTAGAGTGGAAGGCTTGATGACAGGATTAAAAGTCTCAAAATAATCCACTCGTGGAGTTTGCTGAAAACCTTTGGCCACAAGCCTGACTTTATACCTTTGCGAAGAACCATCTGAGTTAAGTTTGACTAGAAATACCCATTTGCAGTCTACAATATGCATGTCAAGAGTAAGAGGAACTAAAGACCAGGTGTTATTGGACTGCAAAGCTTCAATTTTAGAAAGTATAGCCTTATCCCAATTGTCATCAAGAAGAGGTTAGGCCACAAAACTAGGCTTTGTATGAGTATAAGCATAAGTGTGAGTAGTAAAATAGAGCTTTGTTTAAAGATACTTGATTTGCTTCTTGTAAACATATGATGATTGTTGAATTGTTGGATAGGAGGAGACCTAAAGAGGACATTGATGAGGATACAGACTGTGATATAGCTGGTGAGGAGGATCTGATTGTTGCTATAGATAAGGAGAAGGCAATGGTGAAGTAAAAAGTGGTGCAGCTGAGAACGAGATTGATGGCTGTTGAGTGGGAAACAACCAAGGTCTTAAAGGTTATGACATGGATGAAGTAGAAGACTATTGTAGAAAATTGCTAGATGAAAAAGGAAAATTTGCTTCATTGAAGGAGACAGATGGAGCAATATAAATTCTTCCAGTAGGATGTAAGCAAAGATATACTTTGTGAGAAAGACTATAGCCCAAAATTTTACATTTAGTAGTATGGAAAGAAAATTTATGAGAATTGTCAGGTCTAAGATTGGGAAAGCAGCCACAATAAAACACTTTAAGTGCAGTATCAGTAGCTTGTTGATGATATAACATGGTGAATGGGGTAAAGTATTTAAGAATAGATGTAGGCTATCAATTAATCAGGTATGTGGCGGTGTGAAAAGCATTGCACCAATAAGAAAAATGAAGAAATTCTTGAGAGAAACGAGTAAGGCTAATTTCAACAATATATCTATGCTTTCTTTCAATAGTAACATTTTGCTGGTGAGTGTGAGGGTAGAAGTGCTTAAAATGAATCCCAAGACTTTAAAGATATGAAGCCAATGGACGAAATTCACCACCGCAATCTAATTGAAGAGCTTTCAGAGTAGTACTGAATTGTCTTTCGACTAAAGACATAAAATTCTTAAAAATGGAGAAACTTTCCCTGTAGTTTTCATAGGAAAAATCTAGGAATATCTGCTATAATCATCAACAAAAAGAACATAATAAACATAACTATCCACTGATTTAACAGGAACAGGGCCCCAAACATTTGTATATACAAGATCCAATGGAGATCGAGACTAAACATAAGTACAAGAGTAAGTAGAATGATACGATTTGCCATGTTTACAAGCTTCACAGAAAATTTTTATAGAAATAGCAGAAATAGGACTTAGTAGTTTTGGCAATATGATGAAGTACTTGAGAGTAAGGATGTCATAGCCGTCTGTGCCAAAGAATACTAGGCTTAAACTAAAGACAATGAGTAAGACAATAAAACAATGAAATGGGTAGGATTCTTGAGGCAGAATGTGAACAAGATAAGTTAGAGGAAGTCAGCTGATATAGGCTCTAGCTAAGTGTGCCCTATAGAAGAGGCATCCTAGTCGTGTAATCCTTAATTACCCAACAATTTGAATAGAACTCAATAAGCACATGGTTGACCTTAATAAATTGAGAGACATTTAATAAGTTATTGGTAATGGCAAGAACAAATAGGATATTACTGAGTGTAAATGAACTAGAAGAGTAAGGCATTGAAAGATGGTGAGTACCAATATTAGAGATAGACTAAAGAGTACAATTGCCAACTTGAATTATCTCATTTCCAATATATTCAAAGGCCACATATAATTTTTTCATATTTAGAAGTATATGTAGCTCCAATGTCCAAGATACCAGGGTTGATCTTCAGAATAGCTTAGAGCACCAAGGAAAGCTTGTGGACGCTAAGAATTATTAAAATGATGTTGCTTGAACCTAAAGACTGAGTACCTTGGTACGTTATATCAAAACTGTGATAACATCTCAAAGTAATATGACTAGATTTACCACACAATTGACAAATTGGTTAATTGTTACTACCGATAGGAATTCTAGATTGTAAATTAAAAGTGCCTGAACTGCCAGAGTTTGACCCAAAATTGCTGAAATTCGTTAAATTTCCAATATTGATTCCAGAAGTGTATCCAATATTTCCATTGACTGCAGGAAAACTATTGTTACCACTAGATTGACATTTTCCATCGAAATAATTTTGATTTCTACCTCTTCCCTTATAATTCTGATTAGATGGTTGATTTTTGTTGAATTGAGGATGAAATTAAGTCCTTCTAGCCATATTTGAATTAGCAATACAAGTGAAAGTGATTAGCACTTAAAATTGTATATTTATTAAGAATTTAAATAATCATTTCTACGCTTTAAGTGTTATTAATTTGAGTAATTTTATATCATTGAGCTTAAACGAAGAATTATCATCAATTTGTGATTAACAGTTATTTTTATATAGGTTTAGTAAAAAAATAAAACTTTTAATCCAAAGGTCCAATTGATATAATTCTTAATCTCGCAAAACCTCAACCCAATCCTCTACAAAGTTGATGAACATCCAGAAGCTCAAATCCAACGTTTAATGGGCCAAAAGTGCAATGTAACAAAAATGGACCGAATTCTAGAAGCTTAACCTAATATAGCCATTGTATATATGGACCGTATCGCACAAAATACATATCCAAATACCTCAATTATAGAAGCACTAAAAATATAAGAGCTAAAATTTCACTATTGATAGTTTTACCTAAATCTGTAAGGAAGACAGTCAAAATCCACATTGGATGTTGGTGGCTTGGTTGGTGGATTTAGCCTGACATATCCACCGTCTTTTGAGCATATCTCCTAGAATACAACTCCAAATTACTTGAATCAGGTGGCTATGAAAAGTTATTTCAAAGATCTACAACTTCTATGAAGACCATGCTATCGAATTCGATGAATTTTATTATAAAAAATATGTTGTATTATAGTGGAGTGGTTGGTAGCCTAACTTTGACTGTTGTATCATTCATTGAATATCTCTCCCTTACTTGCCTATATAAGGCAACTCTTGGTTCATTGTAATCAATATCTCACAATCTCATCTCACAACACAATAAGTGTGAGTCTTCTTACAACCTTTTCTCAATTCATGAGAGAATATGTTGTAACTTAGGTTAGAGTTAGTGCAAGGTTAGAGAGGAGCTTAATTATGTAGTTTTCTTGTTTTTCCTTCTTTGATTCGTATAAGGATGCTTTAATGTTTATATTTTTTCCTATGAGAAAGACTATTTATTTATCATTAGATTTGTTCTAATCCAAAGATTATTTTCTTTAGAATCATATAAGTTCAGTCATGTTTTTCTTATGTGCAGTTTGCTAGATTATAATCATTTTTGGAAGTATTTATTTTATGAGTTGATCTTGTACTACAGTATTGTCATGCTAGATAACTAGTATTGATATATTGTCAATCTTAGATAGCTTATAAGAATAAATCATTGTCGTTCTTCATTGAAAAGATTTTCTCAAAGCAAAATATTGTAGTTTTATTTTTAATCTTTAACACCATATTTTTTTATTTCTTGTTTATAATGTAAAACATGTAATTGAGTAATAAAATAGGAATCAAAATTGGTAACATTAAAATGAGACAATTAAGTGAATCTTGAAGCCTTGTCATTATCATTTTATTTGTCTTTTAATCATTTATCTTATCGATCATTTATCCTGATTTTGTAATAATCTTTTATGTTAGTAATTATCTCTCTATGGATTCGATACCTAAAACTACGCTACAACAACCGTTTAGCCGAAAGTTAATGTTGAGCGAGATCAGAAAGCTTGAGAAGCATTATGAGTTTTTAAACGCAATTCATAGCTTTGTAATTAAAATTGAATTTCATTAAGTGTAAGCTCATTTGACCTAGAGGTTGTATTAACCATAATCGGATCATATTCAGGCCTTAGACCATCTAGAATATGCAAAATTAGATCAGAATCTGACATTGAATGACCTGTTGCAAACAAAACATCCAAAAATTCTTTCATCTTTATACAGTAATAAGAAATACTTAAAGAATCTTTTGTTGTAGATTGAATCTGATACTTAACATGCAGAATTTTTGTTCTTGATTAAGTGAAAAACTATCTTTCCAGAGCTGTCCAAATTTTCCTAGCACTTGTGCATTTTACTACATAACCAACTATATACTTTGTAATAGAATAAAGTAACCAGTTGGGAATGAACTTATCAATCTTCCTCCGTGCAAGTTAAGCTGGATTAATAGTAACAGTAGTGTCAATTGTAGTTTGATCATTCTGCATGTCAAGCTATGGTGATGGATAGATCTTGCTTCCATCAATGTAACCTTTAAGATCAAAAGCACTGAGTGTCAACAGCACTGGTGATCGCCAGTAACTGTAGTTACTCTTAGTTAACTTGAATGACAGTGAAGTAAGAGAATTTGACAGAATGAGATTAGCTTGTGCTAGTTCAATAAAAGTCTCTGGATTTCTTTGATTTCTAGGAGCTTTCATCTCAGACTTTGATACCATATTGTATTTGGAAGAAGAAAGTAAAGAGAAAAATAAATATATAATCGATTAATTTGGAAAGATTACATTTGTTGTTTATATCGAGGAATTAAGACTAACTAAGCTAATTGATTAACTAACTAACTGAGTAGTAACTAACTAAACAGAATGGTTAAAACAAAATAACAACTCATTTTAGTAAATTTCTAAACTACCCCTCCTTACATTTACTGTTATAACCTCCACTTATACTCTACTTCAACACACTTGAATTAATCAAAATAAACAAAGTTACTTCATTTGAATATCTAATTCAACAAATCATGTGAAATAATGTTTGAACAAAACCGTGTAATTGGCAACAATCCTCGCTGACTTCCTTCAAATCACCTTTTTTTAAAAGAAAAATTGAAAAGGGGCTCATCTTTCATCAACTGGCTGGTCAACTTACTCACCGATCTTTATGATTCAGATGCGTTGCGTTCTCTGAGTTATAAATTTCTGTTTTTCAATTTACCTTTACGATCAGAGAACTGAGTCAATCTTCACGAGTCAGATGCGTTGCAATCTTTTCGAGTTGTAAATTTTTGTTCGTATAAGGAGACAGCCGGTGTTTTTGTTTGTTGAAGCAAGATTCTTCCGACCTAAACAATTAATTAATTTTGAGGGGATGACGTGGGAGTGCCACGTAGGCTGTGACATCGTATTGTTTACTTGAGGTTGTCCACCGTCTAGCATCAGTCTTGTAAGTTGTAACAATTGTCTAATTATTATCT
>JANKKB010002825.1:11529-29818 GCA_026225775.1 Bursera palmeri
TATCTTCTTTTTTTGTAATAAAAAGGCGCCAGAAATCTAACGTGGAAGATAACCAAGTCCAAGTGGGCAAAATTGTGGGACCCACAATCCGGATTGGTCTAACACGGAGCTGCCGTGTGTTGACGGCCTGATGCAAATAATTGACAGTGAATGGTCCCCAGTTGCTCAGTAGTGAGGTTCAGTGGGGCCCCACTCCCAAAGAAAAACAATACAACGAAACGTTACTTGAAGACTTGAACCTTGGAGGAAAGACACAGACATGTTAGATGTTAGAAGTGGGAAAATGAGGAAAACGCATTCTCAGCACAACGAGAGGAACTAAAATAACCTTCGAGGTTGCAGAAAGAACGCATTTTTCCTCCAAATTCACTGTTCCCTCCAAACAAAAAAAAACGCTTTCCTTGTTTTCCTGCAACAACTACTCTTTATTTCTCTCTGCAGTGAGAGGGTTTTAGACTTATAAAAAAAATATGTTAATTATGGGTTTTGACTGGCCCCAGAAATTGAAATGCACCATCTTATTTAAAGCTCTGATCTTGCTTGTTTTCTGTATTTTCTCTTCAGTTTCTACGGAATTGATTTCTGAGAAAGAAATTCTGCTGGAATTTAAGAGCTTGGTTTCTGATCTTTCTGGGCTTCTCTCCAGCTGGGAACCCAACAACGCTAACCACTGCTCATGGTCTGGCATCTCCTGTAATTCTGAATCTAGGGTCATCTCTGTGAATATCACTGGTGGTGATCTTTCTGAAGGTAATTCTCAAGCTTTCCCTGCCTGTTCCAAGTTATCAGAATTTCCGTTTTATGGTTTGGGAATTAGACGAACTTGCTTGCATGGAAAGGGTAAATTAGTTGGAAAACTCTCTCCATCCATTGGCAAACTTGGTGAGCTTAGAGTTTTGTCACTAGCTTTTAATGGTTTTAGTGGTGAAATTCCTGTAGAAATATGGGATTTGGAGAAATTAGAAGTACTTGATCTTGAAGGGAATTTGTTTGATGGAAGATTGCCAAATGAGTTTGTGGGGTTGAGAAAATTGCGAGTTCTGAATCTTGGATTCAATAGGATTGATGGGGAGATACCATTTTTGCTCAAGGAATGTGAAGGTTTAGAGGTATTGAATTTAGCTGGTAATAAATTGAAGGGATCGATTCTCGGGTATTTTGGTAGTTTTTTTAATTTAAGGGGGCTTTATTTGTCATATAATGAGCTAAATAGTTCAATTCCAACTGAATTTGGAAGTAACTGTCAGTATCTAAAGCATCTTGATCTGTCTGGGAATTTATTAGGTGGTAGAATCCCGGTTAGTTTGGGGAATTGTCAGCAGTTAAGTACACTTTTGTTGTTTTCGAATATGTTAACTGGCACCATTCCTCGGGAGCTAGGCTGCCTACGTAAGCTTGAGGTTCTAGATGTTTCAAGAAATAAACTTAATGGTTTGATCCCCGCTGAGCTTGGAAATTGCGTTGAATTGTCTGTTCTTGTCCTTTCGAATCTCTTTGATCCTATGCCAAATGGTAGAAGTACAAGTGGAGATTTTTCATTTGGACTGTCTAGTGGTTCTAGTGGCGATAGTAATTCTTTTCGTGGCCCAATTCCTATGGAAATAATATCCCTTTCTAAGCTTAAAATTGTTTGGGCACCAAATGCAAATCTTGAGGGTGAACTTCCAAGCTCTTGGACTGATTGTGAGAGCTTGGAAATGGTCAACTTAGCTCAGAATCTTTTGAGTGGAAAACTCATTGGAGTATTTGGTAGATGCAAGAAGCTCTATCATATTGACTTGAGCTCAAATATGTTAACTGGGGATCTCGATGTGAAACTTCCGGTTCCCTGTATGAGTCTCTTTGATGTTAGTGGGAATTACATGACTGGATCTATCCCCAGATTTAGTTACAATGTTTGCCCTCCATTGCCCTTGCTGACTTTGGATCTTCTCCAGTCCTACAATCCATCATTTACGTATACATCATACTTTATGTATAAAACTCGGCTTGCAAAGCCTTTGCTGGTATCTGCTGCTCCGTTGGCAGTGATTCACAACTTTGGTGATAACAACCTCACTGGGTCAATCCGTTGGCTTCCAATTGCACCGGAGAGATTGGGGAAGCAGACTGATTATGCATTTCTTGCTGGAGGAAACAATCTTAGTGGATCATTTCCGGGAAGTTTATTTGGAAAGTGTAATAAATTGCATGGAATGATTGCTAATGTTAGCAAAAATAACATGTTTGGTCATATTCCTTTGAATATTGGTGCAACGTGCAAATCTCTTAGATTTTTGGATGTCTCCCAGAATCAAATTTCTGGGATAGTACCTCAAAGTCTTGGGAATTTGAATTCTCTTCTTTTTCTTGACTTAAGCGGGAACAAACTGCAAGGTCAGGTTCCAGCCACTCTACATCGGTTAATATATCTTAAACATCTCAACTTGGCTGGTAACAACCTGACTGGTATCATTCCATCAAACATCGGATGTCTAAGATCCCTTGAAGTGTTGAAACTTTCTTCAAATTCTTTCTCTGGTGAGATTCCAGAAGGTCTTTTAAATTTGAGAAACCTAACTGTTCTCCTGCTTGACAATAATAAACTCTCAGGGTGGATCCCCTCTGGTTTGGTTCATGGTAGATCACTTTCTGCATTTAATGTGTCCTATAATAACCTGTCTGGTTCAGTTCCATTGAATGGTAAAGTGGTGCATTGTAGTGGTGTTCAAGGAAACCCTCATCTCAATCCTTGCCACATATTTTCCCTTTCTTCAGAACCAACCAACGGGTATGAGGATTTACATCCACCAACAGTAAGTAAAACTGAAGACAATGGCATGAGTTCAATTGAGATTGCATCCATAGCATCTGCATCAGCTATCGTCTTAGTTCTTTTAGTTCTAGTTATCCTCTTCTTTTTCACAAGGAAGTGGGTCCCAGATTCGAGAGTTCAGGTTTCAGAATCTAGGATAATTACACTTTTCATTGACATTGGGGTTCCATTAACATATGAGAACATTGTTCGAGCAACGGGCAATTTCAACTGCAGCAACTGCATTGGTTGTGGAGGTTTTGGAGCCACTTACAAGGCTGAAATATCTCCAGGAATTGTAGTGGCTGTAAAGAAGCTATCTATTGGAAGGTTCCACGGTGTTCAACAGTTCCATGCTGAGATAAAGACCCTTGGAAGTGTGAGGCACCCAAATCTCGTAACTTTAATAGGGTACCGGGCAAGTGAAGATGAGATGTTCCTCATATATAATTATTTGCCAGGAGGTAACTTAGAAAATTTTATCCAGGAAAGATCTTCAAGAGCTGTTGATTGGAAGATTCTTCACAAGATTGCTCTGGGTATAGCATCTGCGCTTGCATATCTGCATGATCAATGTGCTCCACGGGTTCTACACCGTGATGTCAAGCCAAGTAATATATTACTGGATGAGGAGTTCAATGCTTATCTCTCTGACTTTGGATTATCTAGACTCCTGGGGACTTCAGAAACTCATGCAACAACTGGTGTGGCTGGAACATTTGGGTATGTAGCACCAGAGTATGCAATGACCTGTCGAGTGTCTGAGAAGGCTGATGTTTATAGCTATGGTGTAGTGCTGCTCGAGTTGATATCGGACAAAAAAGCCTTGGATCCTTCCTTTTCTTCACATGGAAATGGATTCAACATCATTTCTTGGGCTTGGATGCTTTTACGACAAGGTCAGGCTAAGGATGTCTTCACTGCAGGGCTATGGGATACAGGTCCCCGGGATGATTTGGTGGACATGCTGCATTTGGCACTTAAATGTACTGTTGATATCCTCTCAACGAGGCCTACAATGAAGCAAGTTGTTCAAAGCCTGAAGCAAATCAAACCTTCTTCCTTTTAGGAAGATGACGACTTATGAGGCACCTACAATTTGTACATCTGAGCATAGAAGGTATATATGAATAGAATATGTAGTTTTCTTGTTGTCTGTATATCTGCACCCAGTTCTTGATGGGGAATCCCCCAGGTTTAGTTTGTTTTCCTTGTATATCTCTGCAACCATATTTCCTCTGGCTGGAGGATAACAGAAAGCATATTGGGCTTCAGAGCTTAAAATTTTTGCATCTTACTTTCTGTAAATGTATCGTCCGATGGGAAATATATAACCATTTCTTTCTTTGCATTTTTGGGCATTGATTTGCTCAATTATGAAGCAGAAGTGGTTAAGCTGAGGTTTGCACTTGGAGTTCGGCCATTTTAACCAAATGGAATTATGGCTGATGTTTGGAATTATTGAACAAATTGATGTGATTATTTGTCATAGCAGATGATAGGATGACACGATAAATAACACAAAAATACCAAATCGAGTTGTAGTATCAGTTACTGTGAAAAAGTACAGATCACTTTTTGCATGCTTCTGGATCGTGAAGTGGTGAACTCTTTTGGTGCAATTCATTTGAGGATTCCTCATTTCTCAACGCAAAATGCTCACCTGCAGGGGTCAGGAATACAACTTGTACACAATGCTCTAACCCTTAACTCGGCGAGCAGATATGGATAATGGGTTCTTGTTTAGTGCACGTTAATGAGATAAGATCATCAAAACATTGATAAATGGTCCAAAACTATCGGGTGCAACAAATACATCCAACTAAGAAATTTTGTACTTACTCAACGAAATGATGGGCTTCCTTGAAAACTCTTACCTCTCATAATGGTTCCACGAAGAAGCTGCATTTGCTTCCCGAGAATCCTGTGTAACTCTGTTTAGGCATGAGTAAATGTGGTGCAAGTTACCCTGATATGAGGTTAGTTAATGCGCTTTTTTTAGGAGGTTAATAAGAGCGTTATAATGGTAGTTATTGTGTTGATCCCGTACTTAATAGTAGGTTAATAAGTGCCAAAATTGGCTAGTCACAGGTTGGAAGAGACCTTTTCCTGCACTTCAATTGTATGCTGATCCCTTTATAAAAAAAAGTTCGACAAAAACAGAAAGAGGTGTTAGTAACATGATTGTACCAAGCCTAGGAATCCAAGAAGCCCATAGAGGGCTCGGAGGAAAGCCCCAAATAGGCTAAAGGCTATGGGAACAATCTAAAACCTTGAGAGGACTTTGCCATAATCCGGCAGAGGATTCATCTAAATGACTGAATCTCCGAATAATGATCATAGAGTAGGACCTAATAAAAATTGGATATATGTGAAAATGACAAAGAAAAAGAATCTAACAGACCACAAACTCTACATTCAAAAGGTAAAATCATGATAAAAATATCTATTATATCTCTTATACACTGAAACTAAGGTACATAAAAATTCTCGAGACCCCTAACATATTAAAAAGGGATAGAAAGAGTTCAATCAACATTGTCGCCTGTACCGACTTGATTGTGAAGTGCAAATGCAGGTGACTTCGACTTTGCTTTTTAGTATGTTCATTTTATAGGTTTTTGACAGTGTTGTGTTGATAGTGGAGATATCCAAAATCACATATTGAGAAGAGACATTAAAATCACACCATAAATTGCTTCTTCTTCTTCTTTTTTTAATATTTTGAGTTATTGGTCACAAGAATAACTTTATTCATTTACAAGATCAAAATAACCCTCTGAACTAACCTCCAAGTACTACCCCACAAAGCATTAGGAAAGCAATTAAAGATACCAGAAACAGTTCGATTACCTTCTGTCACTGTCTACTAATATGAAATTATACTTTAGCCTTGACAATGAAAACCTTAAGGTTCACTTGATTGTGTTAAATTAACAAGAAAATCTGGAGGCTTTCAATGTCTAATTATATAAACACGGGCAGAGCTCTATACGTAAGAAATTATTGAAATTGAATTAAAATGCATTTTTGTCATTTATGAAAAGGAGTATCACGTTATCCGTTGGAGACTTTTGACAGAGTAAAACATCTTGTGAATCTTGGTCTATGGATGCCTATTTGTTACATAATACACCATCCCAAAATGTATGATGTTATTGTTGATTTGATAATATAACTTTGCAGTTGAAGTGTTACCACCTGGCTGATGTTAGAAAAGGATTGCAAAATTATTTGATTTTCAGTCCACAAATTTGGTAGCATTACCCAAGACAACATCTACATCTAGTGGATATGAGTGATTGACGAATTCGAGGTTTGCTGCTCGTGCTGATGAATGGTACAAACAATAATAATTACGATTGCATGCTTGATAATCAACACTATGACACAGCCGAAGTACCAACCTAAAGCATGGCATTTACATGGTTTTGCTTCAACTTATTTGGCAGCAGCAGTGCCTATGCGCCGCTGCTCCATGCAGCTTTTGAGACGACAAAAGTGAAAGAAACCAAGATTAGCAGCCAAACTCCAGAGAGATGCATTTGAAAAACTCACTCAAACATGTGAAAAAGTTATTATATCATAAATTCCCTTTCAAGAACTAAGAAAAATCAAATGAAAAGACTAATTTTCTACGAGATTTTTTTTTTTCCCATAATTCACATCCCTCATATTTGAAGGGCTAGCCTGAAGACAATCATGAAAAGGGAGTAGAGGAAGGGTTTATAACAATATGCTTAAGTGGATGGTCGGTATCACCACCACCTGCGTGCTTGACAAACTCTGCTGGGGAAAGAAAGCTGCCATGGCATACACACATTATCCTCACTTCTTCTCCCTTCCCATATTTATACAGAATACCGTCTATTCTTCTTCCATTAGGACCAACTCCATTTGTGAAAACACAAGGCATATCTTCAAATGCGTTCATCCTAATTTCCTTGCCCCTACTACTTGCAGATTCAAGTTTCTTGGATGGATTCTCCATCTCAGCCGTGGAAGTTCTGACTGCATTGTCATTTGTATTTGTCCCTGAAGAACCTACAATCTCTTGATTGCTTCGATCTTGCAAGGCTTGAGTACTAGCAGGGCTTCTTGCTTCAGTACTACTTGACCCTGCTATGTAAATGAAAGATTGTAAGAACATAAAAAAGAATGAACTTGGTACCAACTATATTTTCCTAATATTCATGTAAAACTACCAACTATATTTTGCTAAGTTGCATGCAAACAAATAATTATTCTCCAATTGATGTTATTCTCTACTATGAAAAATAACCAGTGTATTTATTTCACAATCTCAAATAGACCAGAAAAGCTTTAAAAGAAAATAAAATAAAACAAAAAAAGAAACTGACACCAGTCAAGCAAGCTAATCCAGTAAAGTGGAAACTAGACCTGAAAACAGCAAGAGAGACCCAGAGGAACTATATAAGAACTTATGAATCGCTCAAGTATCAATGTAGAATGAAGATCACATAAAATTTTGCATTTAGTTAAAGGAGATCAACATATTTCAATGACTCAGGTGATATTGAAAGCAACTTTAGATATGATTTCTGATATTCATTTTTGCTTGTGTCTGTTGCTCAAATACTCTCTATTCAAGCACAATTCAATCTTTAAATCCAATTGACTATCACTCACAGCTAGCCAAAATTGAAATTTCGTTTTCATGATTAATTTAAGGCAACTAAAGAAACATATAGAGATAAGGTAATCATGACAATTGCATGATTTGAGTAGAGTAAATGTCCAAGTTACAGGATTCTCTCAACAAGTAAAGCCTCCTGAAGGTTCTTGAAATTGAAGCACTTAGAGCAAATTACAGTCTCCACCTTCCAAAGCACTTGCACCACACCTCATAAAGGAACCAGATTGCCCATTTCGCTCTGTCCCACAGTATGTGCATGTGCGCATTTATATCATGATACTTAGTCCAAGTCTAGTAACCTCCCGCATACCCTAGCCTAATAAATTTCCATATAACCCCACGATTAAGTTATTTCATTTGTTCATGTTTAAATTTGCTAAAGATCATGCAACAAAGAATAAAGTTTCTTTTACCTTTTCCTTGGAAGCTTTCTAAACTTTGTTGATAACCAAAAGGATCTCCTTTGTGCTTCAGATGTCTACGCTCAAGAGCATAAAAAGCGTAAATTCTAAAACATTTTAAATTTTAAATGTCAACTTAAGCCACCTTAAGTTGATACATTAACGAGTTAAGTATAGCTGAAATGAAGATGTCAGCACATAAATCAACAAGATGTTCATGTGAAAGACCTATTGAAGTCTATCAATGAATTTTTACAAAACGGAAGTTCATATATGCAGGCACATGTTTTGTAGTCCAGCAAAGCCATCAAAAGTTGGCTATGCAGGTCATTGTCATGAGGATGCCAGTCAATATGAGAGGGGGAAACGGGATGGAGCTATGACAAACTAATGAAATGAAACAATGACAATATTATAGCAATTTTATAGCCAGTGCAAGATAAAAAAATTATGGAGGGAAGGAATACTAGCTTCAGAAATAACTCTATATATAAGAAATTAAAAGCCATTTCTAAGGAATTTCAATATTGATTTTGTTCTCTGACCAAGATACCAGAAGCAGATATTTAACAATGAGAATAATTGTCAGCATAGAGGGCCATCCTTCTGAAACATATGTTAGGTTCAGGATTGTGTCCAGGCATAAGACTCCATACATATGAAACCTAAGACTCAGGGATGAGGGTAAATTCTAGAAGCCTCCAATTTACTTCCTCTAGATACTAGTATGGAACTTAATTGTCTATCGAGAAAGCATAGAGGCATAGATACTTCATCTGCATCACAATACAACGCAAATAGGAACTGATTCAAAACCAAAGGGATTCCTGCCAAGTTTTTGATTCAGTCTCATCTTTATCTTGTTGAATATTTGCGGTGAGTACTTAAATGTTGACTTGCATTCGATACATATGGCATAACCATACCTTTAGCTACCTCACTCAGCTCTATTACTTTACACATGCCCAAGGAACAAAACCCTAGGCTAGCAAATACTAGTCTATTTATATAAATACACTTGCAAAAAACAACAAATCTCAATACACAGCCAAAGGTGCATCTTTTGCGCTATGATGATACTTATAGATCATTCTTCAATCCCAGAAGATTGAAGGAAGAAAACTCATGATAAGATCCTATCAATTAAGACATCCAATCTTTAGGCAATGCCGTCCCTTTCTAGCAAAAGGGGACTATTACACACAAATTACAATTTCACGATGTATCATACATTTCAATTTCATAATATCTCATAAACCATCTTTCCATGCCCTTAAACTAAAATTGAAACCTAACTGCCCGAACACATCAAGTTGGTTAAATATTAAGAAGTTATTTCAACATGGGGAGAGAGCACGAAGTTGTACTACTGGAAGAAGCATCCACCAACCATATACAAATATATAGTTAGCTTTAGCAGGAATCCCTTTGGATCCCTAGTCAATACACAAGTTCTACTTTATTGGATTCCCATCTCCGAAGTCTTACTTTTAATTTAATGTATTCAATGAGCCATATCTAAAAGTTAGTGTCTTTAGTAAATTCTGGTTTAAGTTTAATGAAGTCATTGTCCCTCAACAGGCAATTCAGAGTCTAATAGAAGTATTTGAATTTCCCAAGTCCATATAACAAATACGAGTTATTTCCATCAATTTCTTGACCAAGAAAATGTTAGGTAAGCTTCAAATTCAAAACTATAATAGTGTTCACCAATTTAAAACACCCACTTGCAAATAAGAAAACTTTAACGGGGTACTATGAAGTCTAAACGGAACCTAGCACTACATCAAAATATAGTACACAACCAAGTTCTGGAATGAACAACTGACCAAGTCAGACCGAACCAAATAACGAACTCAACTGTGCATAACCAAATAGTGTAAAATGAAATGGATTAAAGAGAATAATTGAATCCATTATTCAAACAGTCAGAAGCTCAAACAGAGCCAAGATCAATAGATAAAAAAAAAAAAGAAAAAAAAAATGGCGACTACCTTGAAGAGGTTTACTCTCCAATTCAGACAAGCTAGATGAACTCCCACCTTGAGACTCCACAGACCCCTGGGAACTACGCTGCACCAACCCCTGCAAGAAACCACATCCGCCCTTCACTCCACCCACAACCTCCTCCTGCCTAGCCGCCGCAACCCAGCTTTGCATCCCAAAAGGCGGTCCCAGCCCCCTACTCGCGGTCAAAGCCTGCTTTTCTTCCTCCAAATTTATTTCTATTTTGTCCATTTTTGGATTACTACTAACATTAGAACTGGAATTCCTCTGCTTTTCGTTTCTTCTCCTCTTTGCCTCCATTCTTCTTAAAGTCTGCAATTCCTTCCTCTTCCTCCACACTTCTTCCGTCTCTGTAGGCAACGAAGAGGTTCTTATAAGGGTGGGCGGATACATTACAGCCTGTGTAGCTGTTGCCGTTGTTGTAGGCATTCGTAATATATCAAGCTCTCTAAATATTGGTATAGAGCCTGCTACAGATGACGATCGTAGTATCTTCTTCTTGGCATTCTTGTCAACCCCAAATCGCCCGCCAAGAGATAATCCAAGATTTAGCTCAATTTCTTCTTCCTTTTCTTCGCTATGAGAGGTTGGTGTAAGGTCTTGCGATTGCTGTGTGTCACTTGTTGACATAAATCTCTCTAACAGATCCCTTGGATACTTCTCTATCTGCAATGAAAGGTTATGCATTTCTCTACTTCTCTTTCTGTTTTCACTTGCTTCTCCCATTATTTTTGGAAACAAAATAACACAGAAAGAAAACAGAAATATGCTTATGCTCCTCGTTCAGTAAAATAAATGACACTCCGTGGTTGGCAGAGTAAAATAACAACTCTTTGATCCGATTTAGAGAATCCCAGGTGTTAAAACTTGATTATTATTAGAGGAACAAGATAAAACGTTAGCATAAAATCCCAATTCAAAAACAATTAAAAAAACCCAAAAATGTTTTTCTTATTTCATAAGTACGAAAACATCCACAAGTTAAAAACCAGTAAATAGAACAGCAAAAAGTACTCGAAGAAAGAAAGAAAAACAGAGGAACAGGGTGCAAATAGCTGTGGAGAGTGAAATAAAACCAAAATAACCAAAAAAAAAAACTAAGGGAAATACAGGCAGAGTTAGAGAAAGAGAGAAAAAAAGAAAAAAAAAATTCAAATTATGAAAGGAAAATATATATATATATAATTTTTTAGTGACGAAAATAACCTTGACTCTGGCCAATGAAAGTACCTGAGAGGAGCGACGTGGCGATCAGTGCAAGTGTCAAAGTGACACGTGGTGCGACAGAAAGAAAATCTTTTTATTTTACTGTTGATGTCTCTTTTGGCGTTGTTCAACAAGTTGGGGGTTGTGAAAGGACACGTGTAGTGATGTAATAATTCAAGAAGGATAACACGTGTCAGTCTATTCAAACATCTGGGATATTGACACGTGTATGTGAATAGTTGGATCTCGTAATGATGAAAGAAGCGGCGTCGGTTTTGGTGATGTGTCCGAGTTGTTATCCCTAATCTCTCACCGTCCCACTTAGGCTGTCGTAATACCAACGGGATTCCCGACTTCCCTAGGGTTTCATTTTCTGCAATTATTTAGGTTCACTAGTGAGGGGGACTAGCAGCCGTTGATGTACCTGACTATCTAACATAATTGTGAGAGTGTGGTGTCTCTACTAAGAAGTTTGACCGTGGTTCAACTCAGGGAGTCAAAGAAAGAAGTCAACGAGGAATGAGATAGGAGAACAAGGGAATCGGCGCGGGGTTGGAGAGCGAGCGTGTCGCACGTGGTCCAAACATGACTCAATTCAAGAGTTTAGGAGGGAGGGGCCCAGTCAGGGCAAGTTGCAGTTTACTTAATGAATTAAAATAAAGAGTAAAGACTAAGGTTCAGGATGGAGATGTGGGCGACACGTGTCGAGAAGATGTTAAAAGTACACGTGGTGAAGTGGGTGGGGTTCCCCACTTGCTCAGTACATTATAATCAATCACCATCTTTAGGTCATTTTCATGACGTCATTTATTTGCAGTCTGTCAGACCAAGCATTTCTCACATGCTTCACTCGTGCGATTACTGTTCCATGTAATTCTTTTGATCGTATTAGAAATTAATAACAAAAGACAACAAAATATTTGATAAAATAACATAATTTCTTTTTCTCGTTACAGAGGTTGATATTCCGATTCCTCTACAATCATATATGCCATCGAAGTAAATTTTATTTATTATTAATTTGGAAAATGTAAAGTCAGTTTTTTAATCATTGAACCTGGTCTTTCAACGTCACATCTATAAACATCAACTGTTTACGATTGATAATGATGGTACAAATTCTTTTGAAAAGCAATATATGTGAATAAAATGTTTTGACCATTTTTTTTTTCTTCTTTGGAAATTCTATTCCTTCAATCAAATCCTTCGAACTGGTTTGCACTTTCTTGATCACATATAACGAATCTAGCAACTTATTGACTAAGAGATCTTTTCTTTAAATCTGTTATGTTAAAAAAATAGTATGTATAATAACATTTTTTTTAATTATCTGATCATCCTGGAGCAAAACTTAATTAGATAATAAAAAAATATTTATGTATTTTTAAAAAATGACAATATCTTATATTTATAAATTTACCCCATTTCTAAGATTTTTTTCTAATGAATATAATAAACTGTTATCAGTTGAATAAGATAATAATAAAAATAGTATTATACTCACAAATTTGTTTATACCAACTTATTCCTATAAATGATATAAAATTACTATATGATTGTGACATTATCTCTCCTAATTAATCTTATTTAATTGTATAATTAATTTTTCCAATCACATCATATTATTTAATTTTAATTTAAATGAAGTTTATAGTGATAATAGTATTCTAATAATAAAACATAGAGAAGGGAATAAAAAGATGAAATGGGTGAAGATAGAAGAGAAGAGAAGGGTAGAGAGAGGGACCACCAGAACCAGAAGAAGAAATGGAGGAACCTGTGGGAATGAGGTAGGATAATGATTCTAGAATAGGCCAATAATGAAGAAGATGAGCTACTATTTTTTAGGTGGCAGGCAAAGCTAGGTTAGGCAAGGCAAGGCAGAAAGCCACGAATAAAAATGGTTGTTAAGAGAGAAGGTAATCTTGGTAGGCTGATTTGCCGGGACACGTAAGTGATGTTGACATGGAGATTGAAAGATTCGTGGTGCCACGTCTGTTGGTTGGCTAAAGGCAAGATGACATTGAGTCATAATGTTTGATAATCTTGCTTTCAATACGACAACTACGTTGCAGGCTTAGGTGGCATCCCCACACTTCACTGTTGAGGACCCCAAATAGGCCAGGAAACAAGTATATATATCTCATGCTTTACAAATTACAATACAATTACATGAATGATGATGCTTTTGTTTCCAACTTCTTATAGCAACACGATTGAACCAGTGACTCAAGAATGGCCAAGCAATATCTCCAGGACTGAGTTTGCGGACCAGGTTTATTGTTTAAAATCAACAGCAACCAGTGGCACCAAGAATTGATACTAGACTTGTTAAAAGGAGCAATAGCAGGTCCCTATTCTACTTACACAAAGCTTATAGTATATGTATCTTTTATATAATATTAAAAGTTTGATATTTCACGTTACAAGTCTACTGAACATTATGTTGAAGATTGTGTTTGTAGTCGTTTCAATGCAAAAGAATAAGAGAATTGAGAGAATTTTCAAACCCCAAGATACTACAAAGTTTCCAATATAATATTACAGTCAGGTAAAAGGAAAAAAAAAAAAAAAAAAAAAAAGCTTNAATATAATATTACAGTCAGGTAAAAGGAAAAAAAAAAAAAAAAAACTAAAGCTTATTTTTCTTCTACCTATGATTTTTTGCCCGATGATGAAGGAAAAATAATCCCCTAGTGACTAAGCCGATGAAATTCAAAATCAAAAACCAAAATTTGCTGGCTGCTATATTTGCTTTCCTAACAACTTCACTATATGATGTCAAGGAAAAAATTGAAGGCAAGTAAATTCAAGTAGAACTAGGGACAATCTACTTAATCCCACCTAAACTATGACCTTGATGCGCGGCTTTTCCCCCAATCTGATGACCTTTCTGGTTTGCAGCCACTAGTGCTTCGAGCTCGACCTGAGAACTCACCTCGCTTATCATAATCATTCCTCCTGTAGCCACGGCCTTCATTAAAGTTACCACGGCCCCTGAAATTATTGTCATGATAACCACCATGACTTGATGGAAACCTACCACCTTCACTATTTCCTGCAACAAACATCAGAATACGAGATATATCATCCCCATCCATGAGTAAATGATATCATATGTGACTAATCCGTGAAAGTGATTAAGCTTTGAACAAAAAGAAAAGTATATAAAAGAGGGACAAGGAATAGAAAGAACGAAACTGGACATTTCACTTGCCTCGCTTTACTTCAATGGAAGCTTGTCGATTGCCAATTGAAATAGGAGAAGCCTGATATAGTAATAGAGTTTAATCTTAGAGCATTACTTTCAAGGATGTTCACATAATCAGAGATCCTAAAATCATTATTGTAGTTCATATATAGCAACAAAATTACACAAACAGTCACATTTTTAAATGAAGAAAAAGGAAATATACATAACATGTATAACTTTCATTTCAAGACTTGTGTCACATTGCTCAAGAGGGTTATCAGAAAACCAAAAAAAAAACAGATGCTACATGTATGCCAAAACATGGGCATTTGCATTTTCGCATATTCTTCTAAGGTTCTCAAAGAGTTCTTATCATCCACATATTCTCAAGTGATCTCAATCTCAATTTTCTCTCAATAATTGCCTACCAAATTTTAGTTGAAATATTGACAACAATCAAGCATTTGAATTGAAAAGATGCAACTCTTGCACAGAAATTTAAAATATATATATATCAGACATCATTATCCTGAAAAGTAAACTATTTACGAAAAACAATTATAAGCTTAGAAGGCAAACTAAACAAAGCAATTATTTTATTCTTTGCTAAAGTAGATGACCTCAAAAATCAGAAAAGTCAGTTTTTATACTACATACAAAAATCATTTGAACCTGAAAGGAACCAGACAGCAGCAAGTAAGGACAGTTGCAAGTAGCAAAGAGAAGTTAGAAAGGGAAAGAAAAAACACATATGAAGTTGTGTGCAACAAGATTAAGGTTTATTAAAGCGAGTGAGAGACAGGGGAAGCCACTATCGATAGCATAAACATCAAACTACCAGGACATATGATTCAAACTTTGGAAGATAAAATCTATGTACCTTAAGCACACTTTGAACTGAAGTGGCAGATTCAAATTCTACAAAGCCGAAACAGTTTCCTGTTTGCTGTAATATGAAGTTCATCAACATGTGAGTATTATGTCAATAAATAGAACAGCACAAAATACTCTTGAAACATACCTTCTGACTTCTAACTTGAATACCATCTGTTTTAATAGGCCCAAATTGCTCAAAAATCACCTTAAGTTGTGCAACTGTTGCATTATCAGGCAAATTTCCAACAAATATGGAGTGACCCTTAACTGCAGAATATAAAAGGAAAAATATTAAAAAAAGGTGGAGTTCAGAAAAAGCTGTACACAGTATTTTAAAAGGCGCTAGGTGCTCCTAAGACGGCAGCCCGGGGCCTAGAGCCTAAGGGGCCTAGGCAGGGACTAGGCGGGAACTAGGTGGGGCTTAGAAATTAGGTTAAAGGTTAAAGGTTTGAGGGGTTAAGATGAACTTATAGAAAGTTTAAAGGTTAAATGTTTAGGGGGTTAAAGGTTAAAAACTAAAAACTTGGGGTTTTAAGAACTAAGTTATTAGCAGGCCCCAGACAACGTCGTTTTGAGCCTATATAAAAAAACTTAAATATACCCAAAACGATGTCGTTTGGGTGTTTCATTTGAAAAAAAAAAAACCCTAACCATTGAATCGCCAGCCCCCGCTTTCACCGCCTACCCCTACCCAGTCGCCGATTGGCATTGCCCAGTCTGCCGGCCGCCTTGACTTAGCGCCTATCCCCTTTTCCGGGCACCACCCCTCTGCCTAGAGACTAGTCTCCGACGGCGGCCGCTTTTTAGATTACTAGTTGTACAACATATATTTATTTCAAATCACAGTAGATACCATTCCACCAACTTATTAGAAATTAAATTAAAACCTGTAATATTATTGTTTCTCTCCACAGTATTGTTGCTACTAGGAGTTGATGCTACAGGTGCTGCAGTTCCCTGTGATTGTTCAACAGGTTTAACAGATGGAACCCTCGCAACAACAATAAACGGAGCATTACTCTTGTTCAAATCATGTACCTGAAACCACAATTTTAAACATAAATTTCAATCACCAAAATACTTGCAAGATGAGAATACACATGAGCGCACCACTGATGCAAATGATTTCTTCGGAGCTTCCTCTTGGGTTTTAGAAGCAGCTGTCTCTGAGACCAGACGAACATCATTCTTACTGGAAACAACCGTATGCTCTGCAACAACGCTTTTCTCGGCCACCAAAACCTTTCCATTTTCCAAGGGATGACTAGCTTCTTTGCTGTTTTTAGTGTCCTCATTCACAGGAGTTGTGTGATTTGGCACAGGGTGATTGGGAACATGAGCTGGCTCTGTAATAATGATAGAATCTTAATCCGTTTCCAAATACATTGATGAGAAACTAATGCTACAATGTAAATCAAAAGAGAGAAATATTTAAAATACAGTGCAGGACAGAAAGCCTACCAAGATCTGCAGTCAAAGGAGCTGTTGGAATATTTTTATCACAATCATTAATTACTACCCCAGTAGATTGTTCCTTTCCTTTCTCTTCCATTTCATCGACGTATCTGAAAATATCATTTAAGACAAAGAATCCTTTGTCTTGTGGGGCTAGGAAAAATGATTGAGTAAACTTTCTTCTCCCATTGTCTTTCCCAATCAAACAACCAGTTACCAGGACAATCAATCCATTATTATACGAAGCTTGAGCATCAGCCGAAAATATCTGGACCTTAAAATTCTGGTAATCCATGGAGAGGATCTTGTCATTAATGCCCTGCTCGAAGAAACACCAATTCATTAAAAGCTATTACATGAAAAAATTAAATAAAAGGCAGTATAAATTTACTACAACTGAAATATGTACAAGATAAACATGAATATGTTTTAGTGTACTGCAGGTATGCCCTTGCTTGCTTGAGATTGTATGAAAATAACAATTCGAAATTGCAACTATTCCTGCACATAACTTACTTTGATGGTCGTCACCAAGGTCATAGTTCCACAAGGGTCTGGCCGACTTAGGTTGCTTGATTCTTGATAAAATTTGTGAACCATATCGGGAGATTGATGAAGAATACAGTAATATTGCTCCACAAAGGCATTCCCCACTACTTCTGGGCTTAAGGCAGAAGAATCTGCCTGCGTCGCCATATCTACAGCTATAGAATATTATCAAAAAACCATGCAAAAATAAGTAACTATCTTTTGAGATTCCAAAAGAAAGAACATCATGAAAAGTAAGATACTATAAATATAGAAAGAACATCATGAAAATTGAGATACTATAAATATTAGATTCGAACAATTTTCACAATTTTAAATTCATCAGAGATAGCCAAAATGTAACAAAATCGAAAAGCATTTAGTGGAAAAACCTAAATTAATTAAAAATAAAAAATAGAACAATCTCAACTGCAGGACTGAGCACAGAAATAACTTCTTCAAACTTATCAAATTGCATTCGAACTAAAGGCTTAATCTAAACCCTGAAGACTGAAACCCAAATTTAAAAAAAAAAAATTTTTTTTTTTGGGGTAACTTCAAACCTACACGTATCTTTCACATCTATTTCAACTAAATAACATGTAACAGACATATGAATCACCAAAACCCACTTTGATTTGTTATCAAACTAAGTTAACTGGAAGCTCATACTGCATATACAGAACTTAACAAAACAAGCCGCCCGATTTCTTCACCAACATATATCCCCCCCAACATATATCCCCCAAAGAAACATAATTTGAAGATAGAGCTTTCTAGCTTCATTAATGTACACACAATGCAATCATCACCTTAATTAAAATTGTCTAATTTTAATCATACGTTACTAAAATCCAAAAACATTGAAAACTATAACTAAAACCATAAAATTCGCATCCTAACACCAGAAGTCTCGTTCTTTAATTCAATCATATACATTATCCAGGTAAAACAGATAACTTTCAATCAAACCAAACACAAACGCAACAAAAGCAGAAAAAAACAACTACTTACGCAATAGCAAAGTGAAGCACAACACTAGATCTAAACAGAACCACCCTAAATTAATTAAAAATTTAAAACAAATCAATGCACAACGAATCAAAAAAAAAAAAAAACTTTGGAGAGAATTAAAAATAATTTTAAAAAAAAAATAAGAGAAGAGGGGTACC
>JANKKB010002825.1:29868-40529 GCA_026225775.1 Bursera palmeri
TTAAAACAAATCAATGCACAACGAATCAAAAAAAAAAAAAACTTTGGAGAGAATTAAAAATAATTTTAAAAAAAAAATAAGAGAAGAGGGGTACCTCGTACTTAGAAACAGCTTTTGTGTCAAGGACGGAGAGGGATGTGAAACGGGTCCAAAGATTGACGAGATTTTATAGAGGATTTTTAGGAGACTTTTTAAATCATGTACTTCCCTTTCCAGTTTCTTATTATAATGTTGGAGGGAAATCTTTTTTTTTTCTTTTTTTTTTTTCTTAATCTTTAATTTCCATATTTCTCATTTTGTTTTTACTTCACTCTTTTGATTTTGTGGGGCCCAGAGATTTTATGGCTGTGATTCGAATTAGTTGATGGATTGGGAATTCATTTTCAATGGACGGTTCTGATTGCTGAGGTAGACGGAACTTTATGCGGCCGGGTGGTGTTGGATAGTTGGAGTTTGGTAGGGCTAGTAAGTGCTGGAGTGAAACGCGCCATATACAGAGGTGAAAGTATTATCGATTTTTTTATTAAAAAAATTCATTTACAGACGGTTACCGTTTCTAATAGTTGTCACATTTCTTATAATTTTATTTACTAAAAAAATTGTAATTCTTGAAAAATACTAATATTATTTAGAGTAGGAATATGAAATTTGAGACATAAATTTTTTTATATAATTTTACATTGAAAAAGATTATTTATTTGTATTTTTTGAAATTTTAAGTTAATATAGGAGACCATTCGGGAAAATAATATTGAAGAATAGAGACTAGAGATTAGAAAATTTTATGGATCTTATGTTAGGTGAAGAGCGTTGTTGAAATGTGGTATGGTAGGTGAAAATCCTTAGATTTCACAAAAATATTTAAATGCCTTTAAATTATCCTTTTTAATTGTATAAATTAAGATAAATGTTTTTTGGGATAATATCAACACTACCCTTATGTTTTGGCGTAATTTTAAGCACAAAGCACATTTGATACTTTAATTAATTAGACCTCGAGATTTATCCAAAATCATCAACAAATCTTTTCCGTTAACTGATACAGTAATTTAAGAGAGAAAAATACTATTATGCCCCTCTTCTGTTACATTTTCTAAGGGATAATATCAAATACCACCCTCATATTTTGACATAATTTTAGATAAAAAGTATGTATGACACTTTAATCAATTAGACCTCTGAGGTTTATCAAAAATCATCAACAAGCCATTTCCGTTAACTGATAGATTAACAAAAAAGAGGAAGAGATTACTATACCCCTAATTAAATATAGCTCAAATACAACACGTTAAACACTCTATAAAAAAATACAAATACCATTAAAATATAATGAATATAAAAGAGCCTTAAAATACACATATAAACTTAAAAATTTTGATTTTGTCATTGATTAAAATTTAATATTTGAAAGAAAAAACCAAAGTCATACACAACATTTGCATTATAAAAATAAAAATTAAATTTGAAATTTCATACACAATAGGCTTATCAAAATTTTTATAGTCATAAAATTTCAAATTTGATTTTTTTTTTTTATAATACAAATGTCGTCTATGATTTTAATTTTTTCTTTTAAATTTGAAATTTTAATCAAGGAAAAAATCGAAATTTTTAAGTTTATATGTGTACCTCAATACTCTTTTATGTTTATTGTGTTTTAAGAATATTTTCGTATTTTTATAGAGTGTTTAAAATATTATATTTGAGGTAGACTTAATCAGGGGTATAATAGTCTTTTACCAAAATAACTTCTTCTGTTACTCTGTTACTTAACCGAAAATGTTAATTGATGATTTTTAGTAAACCTTAAAGGTATAGTTGATTAAAGTATCAAATATGTTTTTCGTCTGAAATTAAGTCAAAACATAAGAGTACTATTTGGTAGAGTTCCCGTTTGCTCTCTTTTTTGGGGTATTTTTTTGAAACCCCCCATTAAATTTTTTTATTAAAGCAAGCATCCCACTGAATCAAAACTAATACTGATCTCATAGAAATTTAATATCTATTAGTTATATTTAACAGTGCTACAGTAAATACTCAGAATAAATACATAAACACTTATTTGATATATCCAAAAATAATAAATTTATCAATTTTATTATAAAGTAACATAAAGACCCAATTTTTTATAATCCTTTGAAACTAATTAATATTGTGAGGGTATTATCGATATTTTATTTACGAAAATAATATAAAATATTTAAAAAATTAATAAGAATTTACAAGAATAAGCAAAAATATATTTCATCTACCAGATAATATTTATAAATTTTAATAATTTTAATAAATTAAGCAAGTATATTAATTTTTAAAAAACTAAATAACTTTAGTAAATTTAAATAATAAAACTATATTTCATTTACTGAATAATTTTAGTAAATTAAGTAAGTAAATTTTAGTAAATAATTTATTAAAAACTAAATAATTTTAGTAAGTGAACTTACTTAGTAAATTTTAAAAAAAATTAATTAACAAAAATGATTTAGTGTATCAAATATATCTTTGTTACTTTTATAATTTTTTATTAATTTATAAATATTTTATATTACTAAAGTAATAAAATATTTTATATTATTTAAGTAATCAAATATTGATAATACTCTTACAATGTTAATTAATTTCAAAGGATTATAAAAAATAGGACATTTAAATTACTTTATAATCGAGTGATTGTGTTATTTTTTGATATATTAGAAGAATATTTTTGTATTTATCTTGAATATTTACTATAGTACTGTTAAATATAAGTAATAGAAGTTAAGTTTTTTAGATGTTAGTCTCAGTTTTGGTTCAATGAGATACTTGCTTTTATAAAAAAAAAAAAAAAAAATTTAATGGGTGTTAAGAGGAAATAGAGGGACTTTTTTTTTTTTGGGCTAAGTAATGAACGATAGCATTCGTAGAGAGATTGGAGTGTATTGTTCTTGTCTTACATATTCAGTTTCATCAACTTGATTGTTGGAGAATCAAAACCGGTGAAACAACCGACGATCCTTGACATTGTCTTTGTTTTGCAGCTATTAAATGCATAAGAAAGCTGAGGAACCAAAATCCTGAAGTTGCAATACCCAATATCCCAAAACCCATAACCACCGAGTAACATTTTCTACCCAAATCCTTGTTCATTCGTCTACTTTCAACATTCAAGTGAAGATCATTTAACCACGAGTTTGTTTCTAATTGGTTAATAATTTCCACCATCAACAAATACATTTTAAAAGAAATATAGAAAATATCTTATAGGTTGGAATTCTATTAAATTTTCTTATTCTATGTGGTATTTTCTTTGAATTTTTAGTTTATGAAGAAATACATTATTTTGTTTAATAAAAATAATAACTTAGGGATACTTTTAATCTACAAAATAATAAATGAGGGTGTCATTGTTAATTTGTAAAAACATTTGAGTTATCGGAAATTATTATATACCTTAGGGGCGTCAACAAAAGTTGACGTTTTTAATTATTAAATATGAATATGATTAACAAAGGGAGTAAATCTTTGAATAAAAGAGCCAAATGCCAATGCTTTAGCCTTTAGTGATATGATATATGTTGCTCCTCAACATGGTTTGGGATTATAGCTGGCAGCAACTAGTTTAACTAGTTGAACTTTTGGAATCAAATTCACTTCCATCAAGATTTGAGCATCGAGGAATTGTATGTAAAAAGGAAAGAGATCTAAAAGATCTTCTTTTTCGAATGTTCACTTTAAAATCATAATTTGAATGAAAAATAGTTCCGGCGAGGATCGAACTCGTTACCTTTTGCTTAAGAAGCGAACGCATTACCCACATGCTACAGAAGCCACCCTCCGTTGACGTCAAAGACTATTTATAACTAATAAAGGTTGTTTCTTCATTCCACCCCACTGCCAAGTGCAGACTCGAGACATCGAACGAAAACCTTCAAAAAACTGTACGTCAGCAGCGTCACAGAGTCGCAGGTTTTTGAGGTGGCTGACGAAGAAATGTGTGGAATCGCTTTGATAATCTATGGCCTTCGCATCGACTTATCATCTATCCTTGTTGATGCCACATCTCCAAACTCTCGCCAAGTAACTTCCATATCTTTCAACCCAAACCACCGCACAAAAAAAAAAAAAAAAAGCTTTCTTTTTGTTGTTAAGGAAGTGCTTTTGTTGGTGCAGGAGCTGGCGTTTTCTGTGGATGATCTTAAAGCAACGCTGCGGAGAAGAGGCCCTGATAGCTTGGGTTGCAAGAAGCTTTTTCTATACTCAAACACTTCAACTTCTATCCAGGACCAACGAATTATATCTGTTGCTGAGGATTGCGTCTCTGCTTCTTTGAATCATAAAGTAGAACTGCTTTTTATTGGCGCCACTTTACAGCTCAGAGGGCTTAATCCTATAATCCAGCCATTGCAGGATGCTTCTGGAAATATTCTTGTTTATAATGGTAAGCATAAAATTTGAACTAACTCAAATAACTTACTGGCCTTCAATTTGTATGACTTGGGGCAATTCTGTATTGCCGCCTGTGTTTTGTGTAATGCTTGTTTAGTTTTTCTTGTGGATGTTCATTGACTTGGATAATAATCGTTTTTGTATTTTGAAGGAGAAATATTTGGAGGGCTTTGTGTGGAGAGTGATAGCAATGATGCTGAAGTTCTTATGCATATTTTGGCACAGTGCTGCTCCCGCAACTCAAATAGCGATGCAAGAACTTGCTATTGCAAAGGAAATGAGAAAAGTTCTATTTTGGATGTTCTTTCAGCAATTAAGGGTCCATGGGCGCTAATCTATTGGCAGGTAATTTGAGTGGTAAGTTTCTTTATGTTGTGATTCTAAGTTGAAAAGAATCTCTCACTTCTGGCATCTTGTTTCTGAAGTTTTAATTTAATTATCATGTATAGGATAGTTCGAAAACCCTGTGGTTTGGTCGAGATGCATTTGGTAGGCGGAGCCTGCTTGTTCACTGGCCAACTGTGGAGGACTCTCGGCTTTTGCTGTCTTCTGTGTCACCTCCATCTTCTGTTGAGCAAACTCTGGGTATGTTATGTTTGGTAGAGCATTGCTCATTAATTATCATGTTCTTGTAATTCATTTTTTGTTGTTTATTGCATTGCAAATGGGGTTAAATGCAATAAAAGTAAGCAGATTTCATAGCTTTTAAGATTGCAGTTGAAAACAACAGTGTCCTGTTAAAATTATCAAATTGGGGGGCAAGAAAATTTTCTACTTCTGGGTTGAAATCTATTGTTATCATCATTAATGTAATTTTCTTTCTCCTTTACTTTCTGTAACAAGTTCATTTTTCGCTTCAGATTCTGAATCTGAAAATGGAACTTGCAAGCTCAACTTCTGGGAAGAGCTTCCATGTGGGATATACAGTTTATCCATGGATGTCTCGAACGTGGATGGAAATTTTGTTGGTGAAGTCACAAAACACGAATGGACCAATCCCATGCTTAAGGGGCTGATTAAGTGGGAGAGAATTTTCGTTGAACCTAAACCTGGAGAGTTGCATCTTTCCGGTTGCCAGTCTCATAAAGGGCAAAACATACATTCAACATGTTCAGATACGAAATCATCTGAATCAGGTGATAATCATATGAAAAAGCTGCACATGAAAATAATGCATTTCAATTAGTTTAATTGACTGATTAAGATAATTTGATAATTGAAGGCCTTTTTTTCTTGGGAGACTAGGGCCTATTCAAGATGCAGTTTCAGTGACAGTGCAGAAAGTGCTGAATGCTTTGAGAAAATCTGTGATGCGACGGACTTCATTGCATACAATATTTCAGGTTTGTTGTAATAGTTTATGTTCTTGAAAGATGTATTTGGGTGAAAATAACTTTATGAAACTATTGAGGAGATATTTTTCCTTTCTTTGGACGAATAAATCCTTAAAAAAGTTCTTTCATAACATGCAAGATGTTTTCTTCAATTTGAAATTTTTAGAATATATATATTTAAATTTTTGAGGTGTTCTGTATACCTGTTGCGGCCTTCCCCTTACGGAATATTTATATTTTAGATAAAATTTATGAACAATATGGTTTTTTATAAAATAGTGTTATCTTAACTTATGCATGAACAGTCTGGTTTATTATGAAATATTGTGATCTTTACTTATGCCTTGAGGGCACATCTAGGGAAGTTTAAAAATATTAAGTAATAAATGTAATATTATTATTAAAGATTTTTCTTTTTTTGGTTTAAAAGTGATTATAACTTCCTTAAATGGTAAAATATAATTTATTACGTATAATCTTAAACTTCTTAAATTTTGTGAGAGATGATTCAGTTAGAGTGGTATATAATCTTTATGACTGCTAGTGGGCTGCATTGTAGTTGTTGTTTTGTTTGACGTATTTAAATTCGGTGAGCTTCATCTAGGTTGTATTTGATATTGCTCTGTTAACTTGCATTTGAGTGCATAGGCAGTTACATGTGACATCAGACCAAAGGAACTTGCTCCAGTGGCGGTGCTTTTTTCTGGGGGATTGGATTCTATGATACTTGCTGCATTACTAAATGAGTGCCTAGATCCCGGCTGTAAGTTGCATTTTCTTTTTCTTTCCTCTTTATGTTCTGTGTGGGTTAATTAAATACTCTCTTTTTTTGGGACACTTCTTAGCTTACGGAATCGTAACACTGTAGCATGTTTATTAATTTTTTGTCCTATCTTTTTATTCTTTTAAGAAAAATGAGGGCTCTTGGGTCCTATAAACCACTAATTTAGGCTCTTAGAAATTCTGTATGTTGAGTTTTTATTGTTTTCTTGACTAGAAATCCATGTATTGAGTTCTGTCTTCTATTTGTTTGTTAATCTTTTGCTATTTTCTTGTACAAGATTATTCTTTGTCTGCGGTTGTTAGTTATTTGGGTTTATTGATCTTAGGTTAAGATCTTAATAGACCAAGAAACATAAGGGAGCTAAAAAGCTGGAGGACCTGTTAGATTTTTGTATTATGGATTTTGTGTGTGCAATTTTTGGCTGAGTGATTATCTCATTGTATTTTATTTATTTTTTGGTTGGCAGATGAGATTGATCTCCTTAATGTGAGCTTTGATGGTCCGTTCGCTCCTGATAGAATCTCTGCCAGGGCTGGTGTAAAGGAACTGAGAGGAATTGCACCTTTAAGAAGGTACAGCTTGACTTCTTTCTATTTGAGTCTAATATTTACTAATTACATTTGAATTTCTTAAAATATTTTATATTTCATGCAGTGAGTTACAAACTGCTTTGGATTCAATTCATTGGTGATTATATGATTCATGTCCATGTTGACCATATCTATGTTGGTCAAAATTGTTCTCTTCTCTCTCATGTAGTTTTAAAGTCAAGACTTACCCTGACCCGGCCCTGTTCTGCCAATTTAACACTTAAAGGGTGGAACCCCAAAGGTCAATTGAATTAAATATCTTGCTTACCGTGTTTCTTATTGTCAATCCTAAATGGGCTTGTGAATGCAGGTGGAAGCTTGTGGAGATAGATGCTGATTTGTCAAATTTGATTTCAGAGACAAAGCATGTCATGTCTCTCATAAATCCTGCTAACACCTACATGGTACAGAGTTTTATTCCATAAACGAGTTGAGTTTAATTAATGTCTGTGATAAGTTTTTCTTTTATTTTCAAGGAAGTTTTTAAGATGTCTTCTTCTCTAATTAATGTTCCGTGTAAATATCTAATTTTGAAGGCTAGCATGTATGCATCTACTGGGTAGTTTTGCTGCATCTATCTTTTTTTTTGTAACCTTTGCCTATATGTGGTTTTACCTTTTGCTTCAGATCTCCTATGGCACTATTTGATTTATAAAATTGTTTTTTCCCTATGCTTAGATGATAATCAGGAAAGTCATTTGTCAGATATACGTGTCTCCTACTTTATCTGTCCAAGTGAATGGAAATTGATATACTGCTTAATGTTCAGGACTTGAATATAGGAATAGCTTTATGGCTGGCTGCTGGTGGTGACGGCAGGTTGTATGAAGGAATCACCAGTAATGATGATGAGCATCACCAGGGTGTTAAGTATGTCTCTAAGTCCAGGATCATTCTGGTTGGCTCTGGTGCTGATGAGCAATGTGCTGGCTATGGTAGGCATAAAACAAAATATAGACATGGAAGGTATGTATATGTTATCAATGAAGAAATAAACATTGTTTTCAGACTTAAATAGTTCAAGCTCATGTGCACATATGGAGAATAATTAGGTCGGACCAAGTTAGGTCAATTTAATTCCTGGTTAATGTAAGTACATGATATATTTGTCTTCATACATCATTTGGTAAATTGTAGAAAAATACATTTCTGCTCTGTGCTACTTGCACTGGTGGTTTGAACTTTCATTTTAAATGCTGTCTTCAGTTGGCTTGGTCTACATGAGGAAATGAAATTGGACATGCAGAGAATTTGGAAAAGAAATCTAGGGAGAGATGATAGATTGTGTGCGGATAATGGCAAGGAGGTATTGTTAACTACTTGAACCAATTTACTCTTTGACCCCTTATGTTGCATATCAACCATCTAATCATTTGTTTTCAGCAGGCTAGATTTCCTTTCTTAGATGAGGATGTCATAAGGACTTTGCTTGATATTCCTTTGTGGGAGATTGCTAACCCAGATCAACCAAGTGGAACAGGTGATAAGAAGATTCTGAGAGAGGTCAGTGCTATTTCTTAAAGATTTTTATATCATTTGCTTTACATTAAACAAGCTATTAAATTGTTTTTGTCATGTTTCTTGAAGGTTGCAAAAATGCTTGGCCTGCATGGAGCTGCAATATTGCCAAAAAGAGCAATTCAGGTAGCCATTCTTGCTATTGAATTATAAGCTTATTAAACATATTTTGAGCGTCTTATTCAAACTTTAATTTGCTCTTCTCAAAGGATGCCATGTTATCAGCATCTTATTATTTTGAGCAATAATAAAGCAACTTGGTGGGAAGAAGTCATTCAGAATAAGAGAATGGATCTAATCCATTTTGCTTTGCTGGTATAGTTTGGTTCGAGAATTGCAAGGGAATCAAATCGGAAGAATTTTGGAAGTAACCGAGCAGCAAACCAGGCATCAGCAGGAAGTGTAGTAATTCGCAAGCAAATTTGATTTGATCATTGTTTATCCATGATGGATTCTTGATCCTATTATCCTTTCACCCATAAATTGGTTTATTGATAACACTGTTGACCATGACAGCCAACAGCATGGCGTTGAAGGTTTTGAAACGGTTAAGTAGAAGGGGACTGAGAAAAGATTTCTGACGAAGTAGTTAGATGCTGTTTAACTCACAAGTTTGAGGTTGAAGGGGTACTTTTGACTAGTCTGTAACCCCACTTCTCATCAAGTCCAATTTCACAGGAATCATTACTTTATTACCATCGGCCTCAGCTAAAAGTTACACTGGTGGCCTTTCGTATTTCTCTTCTTGGTTGAAGAGTGTAACCATTTGTTTCCTTTATAAGTTATGAGAAAGTTCTGAATCATTTGATTGTAAAGATTGTTTTGTTTCTTTTTCATGACGCATTCCAAGATTTAGAAAAGTCAGATGATATTATTATTTGCAGTTATCTGGAGCGTCACTAACTGGAATTATAAATGTTTTCATCGAGTGATAGAAACCTAGTTTTATTGTAGGAATAAAAAAAATATGAACAGTTTATTTCTCCAAGTCTTTGGAAATATACGATACAAAAACCTTTAGATCTATACTCTTTAGCAATTTCTAAATTTTCTCAAAAAATATTATTTGATCTATACGTATGATTAATCTTAGAAGATTTATTACTTGAGTATCTGCTTTTAAGATTGTAGCTGATTATAAAAACAAAAAATTAAATGGACTAAATGAAGTTAATTAGGTACTGTCTCCGCAAACACAATCATGGCTAAGTATTCCAATTTCATGTATATTTCACGGACCAGGAGAGCTGATAAGAAACAAATAATACAGCTTGTTTAACAATCAACAAAATTTTTCTCAGCATATTTTTCAGGTAATGGCTTGTTCAATTCGAGTTTGATTTGTTTGCATGAAAATATATTTTGCAGCAGCGAGTAATGCAATGCTCAAAACACATGTTGTAACTGAAAGCACTGGACTCAGGGACTTCCTTTTGGACTTGCTTTCACTTTTGACACTAGACATTGCGCTGGAAGATGTCTGTGATCGGATCTTCATATATGATGAATATGAATCAATTTCCTCCCTTGTTAATGCTGGTTTTAGTGAGTCCTTTACAGCCTGGAAATGACGATTGCACACAATGGTAGCAGATATGTTTTCTCTCAGAGCTACAATTCCAGCTTCCCGACACAGACCCTCCAGTTCAGCCCCAGTGAAAAGTTCAGTATCTTCTGCTATTCTTCTGAGATCAACATCATATGCCACTTTCATGTTCCGTGTATGCACATGAAGTATCTCATATCTAGCTTCTAAATCAGGTGGTGGTACATAAAGCACCTATGGTTTCATAGAAATTGAGAAAGTTAACATGACTTTAAAGCAATTGTGTACATACCCTCACACTATGATCAGAAAGGGAAACAGCTTAATTTGATAGAGCACCATCTTACCAGATCAAAGCGTCCAGGGCGCATAAGAGCAGCATCAATTGCATGAGGACGATTTGTAGCAGCCAAAACAAGAATTCCCTGAATAGATAAAAAAAAAAAAAAAAAAAAAAAAAAAAA
>JANKKB010002825.1:40579-62847 GCA_026225775.1 Bursera palmeri
AAAAAAAAAAAAAAAAAAAAAAAAAAAAAAAAAAAAAAAGAAAAAAAAAAAGAGCAAAAAAGGATCATAAAGTCAGAATACAGCAAGACATTAGTGTACATATTACCAATTCTAACACAAATCGTTTCAAGATAAATAAACAATAAAAGTTACAGGGTGAATGATTACTTTAGCCTGTTCTAAACCATCCATTTCAGTCAGCAAAGTAGAAAGAAGCCTCTCTCCAACTGTAATGTTACTGCTTGAACTCCCACCTCTGCCATTCATGGAAAAGAAAAACATTATACATCTTAAACTTGAAAATCTGCAAGCCCATGCAAATGATTCTATAAATTTTATTTTTCATTAGACTGACATTCGCAAATTCGCATGCACAACATATTATAAGAAGCTCAGGAACCAAAATCTTTTCCTGAGAGAATAAGAAAAAATTTTACTCACACAGTTTAAGGTTGCATATATCATAAACATCTTTAACAAAATAGAGTTAAAAATAGCTAAAAGAAAAAATGCTGATTATTAAAGAATGTGAAAGCTGTCATCAGAAGTTAATATATCTAAATTCCAAAAATTGAGGAAAAAGAATCATAAGGATAGTCATATGTAGCTTTGATTGAACGGACACAGATTTAAATCAAATAATGTAATTTAACTACCTCTTGGCAGCAACAACATCAGCTTCATCAAAAAATATTATGCTTGGAGCTGCTAGGCGGGCCCTCCTAAATGTATTACGCAACAAAGCTTCACCCTCTCCAACATACATTGAATATAATTCTGCACCACTAATTCACAGTTTACGAATATTAGAGACGAGACAGATAACTTGTTTATAAATAATAATCAAAGCTTCACAATTTCAATACTTACAGTGAAAGGCTATTTGGTTATCAAAAAAGAAAAAAAGAATCATATGGGACAAGATAAATAAACCCACAGAAAAGCTTAAAGTCATGGTAGGTAAATGAATCCTTTCAGATAGCTAAAATAAATTATCAAACCTCAAGGAAAAAAAAGAAGCTTGGGCAGCATGAGCAGCAGCTTTAGCAAGGGTGGTCTTTGAGCATCCGGGAGGTCCATGCAGGAGAACTCCACGTACAGGTGATACTCCCATCCTCGAAAATGCAGCAGAATGTTTAATAGGCCACTCAACAACTTGTTGAAGCTTTTTCTGTAGATAAATAAGATGACCTAGATCTAAGTTTGGTAAGCATTTTAGTATGAAATAAATGTGTTAAGTTACAGACCTTCAAATCTCTTAGTCCTCCAATATCTTCCCAAGAGACTTTGGGGATTTCTACAGTAACACCTCTTGTTATACTTGGACCAACCACAGATCTTGCATGCTTCCAATCATCCATTGTTATACTAAGCACACCAGCGCATTCATTTGCATCTGAAGACCTTTTAATTGCAGACATGGTAGCCTCCCGACATAAAGCTTCTAAATCAGCCCCAACATATCCAGTGCAAGATGCAGCTATGGCTTCTAAATCAACATTCGCATCCAAAGGAATCTTCTTTGCGTAGAGCTGAACAAATTAGTACAAGTAACATTACGGCTTTACACCCATATACTACCCTCAGCCCAACACTGAAACTAGTTGACAAAAATAAATTATTAACATATTCATGATAGGCAGCACTTTAGTTTCTGGGAGATGTCGCTGAAAAAAAGATCCCAGAGATTAGGTAAAAAATTTCAAAAGATTCTAACCTTGAGTATTTCAAAGCGTTCCTCTTCAGTAGGTGTAGTTACTTCAATTTCAGCATCAAAACGCCCTGACCTTCTAAGTGCAGGGTCAATCGCATCCACTCTTTGTAGATTAACATTCAACAAATAATACAAAACTCAATTCAGTTGCATTTACCAAAACAAATGATAAAAGATCCAACAGAATTAAACCTATATACATGCTGAATTAGACTTTCATTTGTAAAATATTACCTGATTTCTAAAAGCACAAATCACTGGACAGGTAGGCTACATATTACCATACCAGCTAAGAGAACTTAACAGCCCATCACATATTGGAGGTATTTACAAAATTATCATATTCCATTGAACTTAAAAAAATGAGTTTACATCATTAAATTCAGAGAAATCACCGCATGTTATACCCATACAAAAGCACATCTATGAATGATATATACAGTAGAACAGCATCTCAAAGTATAATGGCATTCTATTTCTATCATATTCTAGTTTAGTATAGCCCAAGCTATGAAAATCTATAGAAATAAAAGCTGCCAAAATCAATCTACTAAGATTATCCTACTATTTGAAAATTTAAAAGAATACTAAACCTGTTTGTTGATGCAACCACAACAACATGCGAAATAGATGTTGCTGAGGGCTTGTTGGAATCCATTAGTGTAAAGAGCTGTGAGGCCACACGAACATCTTGTTCCCGTCTGCATTGAAGTGTAACTTAAATATGTAACACATCAATATAGAAAAATATGGCCAGCAAATACAAGCAAAATAAAAAAGAGAAAGACAGGTGAATCTTTTTAAAAAAAAGTTTTTTCCACCATAACAGATTCTTTATCTTCCAATTCCTGTAAACTATATGCTTGCAGGCTTTATTGCAGTCAGATGGGAAAGCAAGATAAAAATTAAAAGATGAGTTGTGATGCACCACACATAGCAACTGTTAGATATCCGATGTTTCCCGATACCTATGATCACGGCGAGGACAAAGTGCATCAATTTCATCTATAAAGATGACAGCTGGCTCACCCAACATTGCATGCGATGATGCCTCTGCAAAAGCCTCCCGCAAAACTTTCTCACTTTCTCCAACATGTGCTTTGTGAGCTGAATGCGGACTGCAGAGCACACTCGTAAGCCAAAACCATCACATTTACATAAAACCAAAAAAACTCATACAATCTTTAAGACGGTAGCATTAAATACACATCTCACAAATAAAAAAAAAAAATGATAAAGACAAGCACAGACAAAACAAGAATCAAAGCAATGACTGGAAAAGAGTAAGAATTGAAGAACCTGATAATAGTTAAATGAGCATTACATTCCCGAACAACCGCACGTACCAAGCTAGTCTAGAATTGCGAGAAAACTAATTATTACAATAAATTAAAAAAATTACGAGAGTAAACGATCAAATTAATACCTTTCCGGTGCCAGGTGGACCGTACAGGAGCAAGCCTCGAGGCCACTGAGAAGAAGCAACCATTGACCAATATTTAAAAGAGCCAAAAAATTAAAAAAAAAATAATAATAAAAATTGATTTTTTTTAGTTAACCTTGAGACCGAGCTTTTGAGCTTGTGAAGAGTAGAGAAGAGGGAAAGTAATGAGTTCTCTTAGAGCTTCCACTGCTTGTTTGTTTCCACCTATGGCATCTTCGGCTCTCCATTCGCTTGCCTTCTTGTTGCTGCTGCTGCAACTTGTATAGCTTCCTCGCGTTTCCATTTCACGCAGTCACAGCCGAGACGAGAGCGGGCCGCTCCCCCATTGAGGTTTAAATACTCCTCCTAAACGAATCGTTTTATTGGGGAAAATTTACCGCTTTGACGTAACGCTGCGTTTTAAAAAAAAAATTTAACTGTCGACGGGGTTTTTCTAATAATTGAATTTTTAACTGACGCAAACGTCGTCACGACTCGCGACGGGAGAAGAAAGTCAAGTTTGAATAGCGACTTCCTTCTACCCTAGAGGGAAACAAAACTTGGAAGACTTGCGTTGCGTCACCATAATCGCTTTGCATAACGCTGCGTAGAGGAGCTAGCTCTGTCCAACTCCCTTCTCTTTCTGTGTGTTTGTGTGAAGTGGAGGAGATGCCAGCAATGGCTGAGGGCGGAGTCAGTAGCTCCACAAAGACTCACAAGTCTAACTCCAAAGCCTTCTCCAATGACTCATTTGCCAGGTCAAAATCTTTTCTTTTCTTTTCTGTTTGGCTGCCGAGAAGAAACCTCATAAAAACAAAACCCAAACTTCACTCTTCATTTTCAATAATTAAGTGTCCATCGGATGCTAATGATACGAAGTTTTTATTTTCTAATTTTGGCCACAAAGGAGCTTAATTATTTATTTGATTTAGTGAATGCAATGCAGGAAACAAAAGATTATGCAACAGAGGAAGTCTTTACCTATTGCTTCAGGTGTTGCTTAAATATTATTAGTAGCTTATTATTAAAAAAAAAAAAATCTCCTTTCAGATTATATGCTTATTAACTGTTAATTTTCTTTTACTTCTAGTTGAGAAACGACTTGTGGAGGAGGTCCATAAAAACGATATTATAATTATTGTTGGTGAAACAGGAAGTGGAAAAACAACTCGTAAGTGATACAGTGTTCTTTGAAATTCATGACAGTGTGTCGTAGTTGTGCATATTAAATTGATATTTCTAACTATGCATGATGGTTTGTGTTTTGATATAGAACTACCGCAGTTTCTGTTTCATGGTGGATTTTGTCGGGATGGTAAAGTTATTGGAATAACACAACCTAGACGTGTTGCGGCTGTCACTGTAGCAAAAAGGGTAGCCGAGGAATGTGGTACTGAGTTGGGCCAGAGAGTAGGATATTCCATTAGGTTTGATGATAAGACGTCCAGTGCAACAAGGATCAAGTACATGACTGATGGATTGCTACTGAGGTAAGGAGAAAACGGATGTTTGGGCATTTTCTACATTATGTTAACTTTGATATTTGGTGTAGAAGTTTTGGGAAAATTTATGTGGGAAATTGATGTGTTAAAACAATTTTTGAGGAGCATGTTATTGGATGTGTGTGCATAAATAGGTTTCTTGTTGGCATTGCTTTAATCTTTTAGTAGAGATTTGTGGTTTTATTTGGATTCGAAAAGAAGATATAGATGCTGAATGTTGTAAGATAAAGTCAGGGAAGAAGATTTGTTGGAGATAAAATGTTACACTTTGTTGTAGAGTTGTAATATTTTTCAATTCTTCCCATTTTTGCTCATTCTTCTTCCAAGGTGAAAAAGTTTAACCCAATGAAACTTCTTCATGGATTTTCTATCTGCTCAACTAATATAAGTCTCATATTCTTGCAGGGAGGCACTACTGGATCCATATCTCTCTAGGTATTCAGTCATCATCGTTGATGAAGCTCATGAGAGAACTGTACATACTGATGTCTTGCTGGGCTTGCTTAAAAAGGTGCAAAATGCGAGGTCAAAATCTGTTGATTACTTTAATGCTGATGATAAGAAGGCAAGCAATGGTATACTACCGGATAAAGAAAATGGTGCTCAGTGCATCAGTATATTCAAGGAAAGCCAAGGAAAAAAATTCCCTCCATTGAAGTTAATCATCATGTCTGCAAGTTTGGATGCTCGAGTTTTCTCTGAGTACTTTGGTGGTGCAAGAGCTGTTCATATCCAAGGGCGACAGTTTCCTGTTGATATACTTTATACTCTCTATCCTGAGCCTGATTATATGGATGCAGCTTTAATTACCATATTCCAGGTTATTATTTAGAACTCTGTTCCAGTGCCTGTACTCCCACAGCTCTAATTTTCAAAAAGCTACCATTCTGGGACGAGTTACTAAATTAATTTGAATTTTCATCTCATATTTTCAAAATCTTTGGGTTATAGATCTGATGTTGCATTTCAGCACGTGTATTATCCTCTAAATCAACTATGAATTATAACTTCATACCTTATTCTGCTTCTCTTTATTTTTATTTCATTTGGGTTGATGTGTATCAACCAATTTAAGATTTTTCAATTATATTGCCACTTAAGTTTTTGTGGAACTGTTATTATCATTCTTTAAATAGTCCCTGGGAATCTAATTAGATTATGGCATCATCTATGTTGAATATTTTGTCAGATTCATTTGGAGGAGGGCCCTGGTGATATTCTTGTATTTTTGACTGGGCAAGAGGAGATTGAATCGGTTGAAAGACTTGTGCATGAGCGACTTCTACAGATACCTGAAGCCAGCAGAAAATTGGTAACTGTTCCTATATTCTCATCTCTCCCATCAGAACAACAAATGCGAGTTTTTGCACCTGCTGCAACTGGATTTCGTAAGGTAACTGATGAAGCACCTACTTTCTTCTATTTTGCTTGTTAAGTCCTGGTATTTAGATTTATATTGTTGTTGATGCGTTAATGGACTCTTTGCTTTGCAAGATCTGGAAGGAATGATTTCTCATTTTTTTTTTTTTATAAATGATTTAGAAGGAATGATTTGGTAATCTTTCAAACAATTTTCCTTTTAGGTGATATTGGCAACAAATATTGCTGAAACATCAGTTACAATACCTGGAATCAAGTATGTTGTAGATCCTGGATTTGTGAAAGCACGTTCCTATGATGCGGTCAAAGGGATGGAATCATTGATTATTGTTCCTATCTCTAAAGCACAGGCTCTTCAAAGAAGGTAAGCACACTGGATGGATGGTTGTAATTGTTCTTATTCAGTTGGATGATTTTCAAGAAGAGGTCCATGAGTTTTAACTGCCCATGAGTTTTAACTGCAAATAAATTACTCTTATCTAATTTTACTTATCACTATAGTTAAGTAACGCGGTTACTTGTTCAAGTAATGAAGTTCTCAACTATCCAAAGTATATGGGGTGCTTACTTGCATAGTCATTTTTTAGGACGTAAGAGAAGTCTTATTTACTTCTTTGAATTTTTGGTACTGATTAATTTCACTCTGTTTCTAAAGATTCTTCACGTGCTTGCTTCTCTTGCCTGCGTGACTGTGTGTTCTTTATTGGAGGCAAGGAATGGAGGATAACTTAGTTAATTGATTGAATATGTTTATTTGCTTTCATAGTTTCTGTTTTGTGTAGAAACTCATTTAAAAGAATTTGATTTTGAAATGTATTTATAAATCCAAAATCAGATTGATAGACCCATGGACTTTGAGGAGTGTTAGGAAATTATCCAGAATGACTATTTATTTCTTGCTGCAGTGGACGCGCAGGGCGTGAGGGACCAGGGAAATGCTTTCGGCTCTACCCAGAGCGTGAATTTGAGAAACTTGAGGATTCAACAAAGCCTGAGATCAAGCGCTGCAATCTATCAAATGTCATTTTGCAGCTCAAGGCCTTGGGGGTTGATGATATCGTTGGGTTTGACTTCTTGGAGAAACCATCAAGGTGAAACAGACTTGAAGACTTTCCTTGGTTTAGCATTGTGTTCTACCTTTTCTTTCATTTTCTGTTTTTAGCATTTCATGTATATCTCCTCCTCTTTGTGGTACCTCTAAGTGTCTTTAGTGCAAACTCTACTTATCTATCACATGAAAAATCGGAAGCAAGCCCAAGTCTGAAGATAAAAAACACATATTTTTACCCAAGTTTTTTACTTCATTTGCATGCTACTAGGAATGCTTCTATTATTAGTCAGAAAGGCATATCTTGACTTGATTGTCATATATTTGAGCAGGGCTTCTATCATCAAATCATTGGAGCAGTTGTTCTTGCTAGGTGCATTAACAGATGACTGTAAGCTATCTGACCCTGTTGGGCATCAAATGGCTCGGCTTCCTTTAGACCCCATTTATTCCAAAGCTCTAATTGTAGCCAGTCAGTTCAACTGCCTGGAAGAAATGCTGATAACTGTTGCAATGCTTTCAGTGGAGTCTATCTTTTATGCCCCACGGGAGAAGCTTGAAGAGGTATGTGCATATGATACCAATCTTAATCTGTTGATCTTTAGGCCAAGCTATTGGATTTCACAAGCGAATTGGGCAAGATATGGAAGTTCTATCCTGTTAATGAAATGATAGAAGTTCAGTGCCTTAATCAGTGATGGATTATGAGTGTAGGCAGTTCTAGGAATGGAAAACTTGGACTGTTGGAATGTTAGATGAGGTTGTCTTGCCTGATTGAATAATATTGGAATTTTTTGTTATTGCTGTGTCACTGTACTTCTCTGCTTGGTTTCTGTGACATGTCTAATATTTTCATGGAGAGAGTGCAAATGCAGCTCTTGACCCTTGCTATTGTTTTCTATGACATACCATGTTCTATCTTTTTTGCCTTTATGATTCTGTCAGTTGAAGATACCATAATTTGCCCTGTTTTGGCCAGGCAAGAACTGCTATGAAATGCTTTGCAAGTCCAGATGGAGACCACCTCACTTTGATTAATGTGTATCGAACATCTGAGGAGTTCTTGGAGAAGAGGAGGATGGAGATTAGTAAAGAGAAAAATGAAAAGCTTCTCCGAAAATGGTGCAAGGAAAATTTTATTAATGGCCGTTCTCTGAGACATGCTCGTGACATTCATAGGTTAGCATATTTTTTTCCTCTGGTGAAATTTTAATCTAAGATATATGTTCTTATTAATTTTTCTGGTGCTTTGATGCAGTCAAATTCGAGGACATGTTGAACAAATGGGTCTTTGTGTTTCTTCTTGTGGAGATGATATGCTTCAGTTCCGCAGATGCCTTGCTGCTTCCTTTTTCCTCAATGCAGCTTTGAAGCAACCAGAGGGAACATACAGGTACTTAATTCATTACAACACGAGTTTTAAATACATTTGAAAAATCCTTTGAGGTACTATAGCTGTTTATCATTGTTATGCTGGACCTTTGTCGTATAATGGTGCTCTGGTGTATTGTAATCTGTTGGTTAAAAAATTTATCTTCATTTGTAAACGTTCACTTAAATTTCCTTTTATTTACCCTGTTATAAGTCCTTTGTCATTTATCTTATCTGATGGCAGGGCTTTGGCAAGTGGTCAGGTCGTACGGATCCATCCTTCTTCTGTCTTATTTTGTGCAAAACCAGAGTGCATAATTTTCAATGAGCTGGTCCAAACTAATCATAAGTACATCCGCAACGTAACCAGAATTGATTATTTATGGTTAACTGAGTTGGCTCCTCAATATTATACAATGCACAATTGAACGTTCTGGTAAAACACTAACAGGTAATTTATTTTAATGATTATTTATGTATATATGATCATGCCATAAATACTCTTGTTTGGTAGCACTGGCAGTGTATTACCTCCCCTTTTGATATCTTTGATCATGCTGTGGATGCTCTTGTTGGACTTGATATCATATCATTTTAACTCTTTCGAGTAGTTTATGGATAGAATATTATGCATGAGTTATGATTTTGTGCTATCTAAACCAGGTCCAGACAGAAAGATATGGTATAAAGTAAACGAAGGCTAAATATACAAATACATATAGGCATTGCTAAGGTACTTCTGTGTTTAGCTGCAAAGGTTATAACACAGACTTGGTTCGATTGTTATAGATTTCACCATGCTTCATCATATTTTGGATTGGGATGACCAATTTTTGGAGTTACCTCTTTCTCTTTTATTGAACCTTTGTTTTAGAATATCAATATTTATACCGAATTGTAAATCCTTGACAGCTAAATAGGAAAGCTGCGGCTTGATGTCAGAAATATGGAAATGGGAACAACACAGTTGACATTCTTTGGCAGACTTGCATTGCTTATTGTCTAGAGAAGTGAATTTTTCTGATGGAACCTATCAGGAAGACCAAAGTCGATGCTGAGATGCTCTAGGTCCATACATTTGAACAGTGTTACAGGAGGATGAGCTGCAAAAGTTTTGGGAGGTTTCTCGATCCCCGTCCTGGCATTGGTTTTCTGGTGGGCTATCCACAATAGCGGCTTCATGTGTGGAGTCTCCTATATTCTCAATTGACCTGGTGGCTGCAAGATAAAGGACAGGTCTGTCTCTGTTTTGCCTTTGAATGGAGTTATTAATTTCATGTGGTAGAAGAAGCCTGGTTGTCGCGTGAAATCTGAACAGATTAAATCGAAGATGTGTTTTCAAGAGTGTGTCAAAGAATGCAGGATATATGTATGGATGAGGATGGGACGGGATTGCCAGATGACATCTGTGGCAGGTTTTTGACTTAGCAAACCTATTCTGAAAGAATGGAAAAAGTTAATAGTGATTATTTCGGAAACTTTTATATATATAGAGCAACCACTTGTATCTAACTTTCGAAAAGCTAGAAATGAGGATACGAGTTTTAGAGACCATTTTATATTATGTTCTAAAATATAGAGAAGAATACACATTAATTTTACAATATATTTTCGTAATTGTAATAAGATATTTAAATTAATAATTAAATCTATACGTTTTGGGGCATTAAAAACAAGTTAAATTGGTAATTACAAATTAATATTTATATTTTAATTAAAAATAAAAAATAAATGAGTTTTTAAGAAACATTGTCCTAGGATTTCAATTTATATTGTCAACGTCGAAATGTTAATATCGCAGGATCTATCTATCCTATGTAAGTATCTTGTTGTATGAGACAATACTTATTACAAACAATGAAAAAAAGTTGAATGGTTGAATATTTTCTCCGTCCATAATAAAAAATGAAAGCAATGATAGTGATGAACCTTGAAAGAATTGCTAGATCATACTTCGTTGATCTTTTCCGTGTTCGAATATTTTCTCCATTCATAACAAAAAATAACAGAAATGATGGTAATGAAACTTTTGTTAGGTCATCCATCTTTGATCATTTTGGTGCTTTATGCGTCTTAAGACATGATTAGTTTCGTCAACTAGTGATCAGAACGATTGTCCTTTGGTGATAATATTTTCCTTACTAGAAAGAAAATCTAGAAATAGTTCTTAAATAAATAAGACAATCAAAATTTAAATGCACTCTAATGAGTAAATTTGCTTATATTTGATCAAAATTTTCTGTATTTTTCTTAATTATGCAGAAGTCAGAAAATTCTTGAACCTTTGAACAGAGTCCTTTGGGTATCTCTTCAATTCGTCCTTGTAATCCACAAACCTTCAAGTGTATCCAGCTGCCCATTCCCAGTTATCCAATAATGACCACACAAAATACCCTTTTACATTGCACCCATTTTCTCTACATTAGTCGTTGTGAAATTTGATTCTATTCTAAATGATTATAAGAATTATTATTTAGGTTTGTTGGATTTCGAGGCAGGTCCTTAATAGGATAATATGCTTTTATTCATTTTTTTGCATAGTATTTGTCCTTTAATTTGATGAATATAAAAAAGAGTCAAGTTTTGAATCTGATACTTGGAATCTAGTGTAATGTACTCGGCCAATTTAGATCAGATTGAGAGCAAAGAGGTGGCATTTGGCATGCAAGAATGACTCGTTAGTGTATGCTCATTGCTGACTAGTCATGTTTGTTTATCACAAGGATGGATCGGATCTTTGACTTAATTAAAAAAATGAACATTGAAAGTAATTATTTGTAACTAATAAATCGGAAACAAAATAATTAGAAGGAAATTAATGTTTTAGGCTTTATTAGCAAGTAGCAATTAATTAATGAATTTCAGCAAATGTGGAAAAGTATCTTATGGTATCCCATGTGCCTCAATTTGATTATTTTAAAAAAAAATTGTTTTCTTCCGGTGTCTTCTTATTCCCAAACTGCATTAAAACATAGATTAAACATATTACAATAAATGATTAAAAGTAAATATCAGATATCTGATCTCCAAGTGATTGTCAAACAAACAACCACAATACAACAGAAAGACGTGTCCATATGAAGTTTCATTGTCAAATCCTGCATTGTTTTATATATCTAGCCACCGTTCTTGGACCAGGCTTTTCATTCTTTATTCCGCATTCAAATTTGGAACAGAATGGACCTGGTGATTCGAGGCAACAAAAATTCAACTAAACTCTATCCATCTGAGAGTTATTTTCACCAACTTTGCCTATCCAACGCGCCAACCCAACCTTCTTTCGATAGATAAAGACTGCGACTCAGGTCACAGCTGAGATGAACATTTTTAAGTTCAGGTAGAGAGATTACAGAAATTTTTCAGCCTAAAATTCAAAAGAATTTATTGCTATTTTGAACGAATCAGTGCAAGAATCCGGCAGTTTTGTCCCACATGTGAGTTGTAGTCTTCGCCCTTGTTTCCATGCAACCAATACAATCCTTTTCTACATTAAACAGCATGAAGTTAATCCATATATATGCTTGTCTCTTTCTATCCACACAACCATGTGCATCCTTGCATCAAACCCATCTGATTCTTCTGTGCGTAACTCAATTTTTCATGCAGATACTAAATGGGAAATGCTCTAGGATGTGTCTCTCGTGATGGTGATGATGAGTTTCCAAAGAGATCCTGGAAGTATACATTGTGCTCTTTGCCTTCCTCAACTTCTTTCAGTGGAAGACCTGGCTTTCTACGTTCTGTTCCTTCTTTAAAGAAGAATGAGAGGAAGAGAAGGCAGAGGCTCGGCGTCGATGAAGATTCTATGATATCTGAACAAGCTCTTGCCGCGGCAGCTTTTCTATTCCACAGTCAGCAGGCCAATAGTTCTGTCCCATTTACCAGATCAACTTCTGTTATACATCCATCTCCAGGTTCAAGGAAACAGAATTTTAAAAGGAGTTCGAGTGCCAGGCAACAGTCCAATAATGATCCTCATCTAAGACCTCAACAGCTTGTTAATCAGGTTTGATTTCTTTGCAGGCACTTCATCATAAACTATGTATTTATTTATTTTGATGATATAAATTTTGATTGAGTTGAACCTTAAAAAACATATATATCTACTTTACTGAAAACTATATTGATGCCTCAAATTGATCAGATTTGTGACCTAGGAACCCATTAAGAAGAATAGTAGGAACACGTTAGTGTCTAGCTTCTTACTCCATTATTTGGATTGGACTGATCAGTTGGTCAGATAGTTGACATTTCATATAAACCTGTTCTAATAGAAACCTGCTAACTTTATCATATGTGTTAGAGATTAAGACTCTGTTTTGGGAAGATATATCCTCTATCATTATTCAAAACTTTCAAAAAGTCCTTTCTGTTGTAATCTTGCTCTAAAAAATTAAAGATATGCACTTGTCAGATGGTTTAAAAGTTCAACAAAACAATTAGACGACCAAACTGGATTCAATTAATATAATTTAACAATTAGCGGAATAACATGACCGCTATTATATATGCTAGTTAGGTGTAATAAGTAGAGCCAAAGAAAGTCAATTTTGTGACACTTAAAACTATTTTTTCCATCCAATTATAATACTCTTGAGTTCAGACTACGCAATTTGAGCATGACAAGAACTTCTGTATGAAAGAATATTGCCCACATAAGAGAATGCCACAACTGTAGTTCCCTGAAGACCTATATCACTTATGGGCCAAATTCAATCTGCTGACTGATGGAATATGGATTTGTCCAAGTTATTAATATAAATGATTGGAATGACATCCAAGTTGATCACCAAGTCATTGGTTTACAAAATTAACGAAACTTTTCTTAATTTGTTAGTGATACTTGTAAATTGCTCTAGTACAGACTACAAGTAATTAAAAAATCGTTGATAAACCCTGTTTACGAAGAGCTGAATATGGATAATAAAGTTTATAGAGCAGGTTCGACAGACAATTACTTTTGATACATCAAAATTAGTCAAAGAGTGTCTTTCGGCTTCTCTGTCACCCTAAGTGTTTCAAGTTATATCAATTACATTTTCATGTCCTTAGGAGCTGAAGATCGATTCTTTACAAACCAACCATTTTGTCCTTGTTCATGGAGGTGGTTTTGGTGCCTGGTGTTGGTACAAGACAATGGCACTTTTAGAAGAAAGTGGATTCAAAGTTGATGCGGTGGACTTAACGGGTTCTGGAGTGAGTTCGTTTGATACAAACAACATTACAACTCTGGCACAATACGTCAAGCCTCTGACTGATATTTTACACAATCTAGGAAACGAGGAGAAGGTTCGTTCTCTCTTTGTATTCTGAAAGTTGCAAAGTTAAGACTTTTCCTTTATATCACATGCACTTCACAATATCAAATTCTGTCATATATTCTGGTTTTAGCCTTATCAAAGCAAGCAGCATAATCCATAACAATTTCCCTGGTACATGCCTCATTTTTCATCCTTCTGATAATGACTTGACCCTACATATATTGCAGGTGATTTTGGTGGGACATGACTTTGGTGGTGTTTGCATCTCATTTGTTATGGAATTGTTTCCATCTAAAATTGCAAAAGCTGTTTTTATTGCAGCAGCCATGTTGAGAAGTGGCCAGAATACTCTTGACATGTTCTCCCAACAGGTTCGTCATCTGATCTATAATCTTGAAATCAAAAGGAAGAATAGGTATTTGACATTTTACTCTTGATTAGCATCGTCTAGTCCATTTTACTCTTCTAGCTTTGACTGAGACAGATAAAATAGTTTCTTAGCAACTTTCAACTTTCTAGAGGTTCAAAATATTTCCGTCCAAAAATTTGTCTTGTTAGATCTGCACAAAATTGACAATGAGCTTAGTTTACTTGGCTATAGAGAGTTGTATCTAAAATGTATTTTATGACATGGAATTGATGAAACTGGTTTGATTTGCTATCTAATTCTTCATGCTTATTTCAGATGGGTTCAAATGATCTAATGCGACAGGCTGAAAAATTTCTGTATGCCAACGGAGAGGGCAACCCTCCAACTTCTATTGATCTGGACAGGACATTGTTGGGAGATCTGTTGTTTAATCAAAGTTCAGCTAAGGTATGTTTGCATCAGTGCACAATGCTTAATTAGGAAACACATTTCTTGTCCATTCTGGTTCAATTAATATACCTACCTGCGTATAAATTTATTTCCAGGATGTGGCATTGGCATCAGTATCCATGAGGCCAATCCCATTTGCACCAGTTTTGGAGAAACTCTCACTTTCAGAGGAGAAATATGGCTCCATCAGGCGTTTTTATATAAAAACTCTGGTGGATTTTGCCATTCCTGTCTCTGTACAGGAGTCCATGATAAGCTCAAATCCCCCAGAACAGGTTTTCCAGCTGAAAGGCTCTGATCATGCACCTTTTTTCTCAAAGCCTCAGGCACTGCACAGGACATTAGTAGAGATATCAAAGATTCCACCAAAGCAAGATTGAATTCTCATCATAAGAGAACTTGGCATATTTAAGTTTAAACAAATTAATTCTCCAGAATACAGCATCAATTAATTGTTTAAAGGGGGAAAACGCATTGGCTATGTAGTGAAAAGTGAAGCAACTATGTTTCATGCTTGATCATGTTCATTCATATGCCAAATCTTCCAATGGGTAAGGTTGAGAGCCTACAAATGTACATATGATGATTGACAGCGCTAGTACCTCTAAGTTCTATCAACGCAAGGCTCTATATTGAACATGTCTACATGTATTTCTCTATTTTATCATACATTTGCTGAAGATTCAAGAATCTTAAATGAACAAAAGTTAGGTAAAAGCAAACATCAAACTATAAAGAGAATAAAATTACAGTAAATATATTTCATAAAAAGACATGAAATATTGTAATTAAAAGATCTTATTGTAGAGATACCTCCACCTATTTTTCTTTTGGTACTTCAATGATATTTAAAAAAAAAAAAAGGTTTTAAAAAAGGGGGAGTTTTTAAATATTTTCAAATCTCAAAGGTGTTTAAAGTAATTTAACTCACAAAAAAAATACAAATAATATTAAAAGGAAAACCTTGAGCAGAACATGTCACCTAAAGAAAGGTGATGATAAGCTTAGCAGATGGCAAGATTGACAAAGACTTGGTACCCAAGTTGGGCCAATTCACTGAATTTATTTAGTGGTATCCCAAATGCACTTGCTGTTCCAACTGTTCCTTTCAATTTCTCCAAATTTGGATTTCTTTATTGACATTGACACAAACCTTTCACTCCACTCCCCATTTATATATTAATCCTTGTAATGATTTGTTTGTCTTATATCATCCTAAGAATCCAACTTAAAGGTGATCTGTGTTAATTTTTTGAAATTAATTTTAATCTCTATATTTTAGAGAAACTAAATTGACACCCCTAAAACTAACATAGGTGAAAGAGGGGTGGCTTGACTAGGCTTAGCCCAACCAAGTTTTGGGAGAAAACTAGTAATTTGACATAATGAATAAATTATAAATCTTATAGCTTAATTTCAAAAAGCTAGCCAAAGTTAAAAAAAAAAAGGAGTTATTATAAGCAATAATTATAAATTATATAATTTTATTTAAAAAAAATTTATTACATATCTTTATTTCTTTATTATTTTGTTATAAAAGATGATCATATAAATCCCACATTACAAAAAAAGTTTTCATTATAGATGTTTTCTTCTCTATTTTCCTCTAAATTTAAAATTTAATATTTATAATTTAACAGATAAAGAAGAATAAATGTATGTTTTTTATCTAATTAGATTATATATATATATAATAGTTGTAACTTAATTTTTTTAACTTAATTTTATCTGTTATTTGATAGTTGTTCAATTTTTTAATCTAATAGTAGAAAAAACAGTTGAATTGACATAAAAAAATTAAAGTTTAACTTTTCTTTTTCATCGATGAAGTATAGGAAATTAATAATTATTTAATAATTTATAAATTAAGTTAAAAAGATTAACTCTTAATAATTTAATCTATATATAATACATAAAATTTTGTTATAAATTAATTATTAATAACATAACATTTAATTTAGTCAAAGTTGACTAAAAAATAAATCGAAGAAAACAAAAATTTTTAGTTTTAAGAATTATTTAAAAAAGCAAGTAGTATTAATAAACCCGCTAATATGATTCAATATACATCCACGTGAAATGCCAGCTGAGCAGATCCACCGATGCTTACAACGTAAGCTACAATTTCCACTCTCCTTTTAGCTCCTTCCATACCATCCTGACAGGTAACAATTACGTGGAGGAAGCAAAATAATCTTGGAAATATCATTAATCTTTTAAAATCTGAAATGTTACACCCGCTTTGTTACTATAAGGGACAGCCTCTTCCCTTTTTGCCATCTATAAAAGGCACAGCAGAGCCATCACTCTTTCTCATTGGTTAGCCTCTTCCTCTTCGTCACTCTTTTCTCTTCAGATCTGATCCAACGCGAAGGTGAATACTGTTCTCAATTTCTCATTTTAAAATCTCTTTCCTTTTCACTGCTGACTGCTGTGGTGATATGATTACAACTCTATTTTCAAGATCCGTTTGCCGATGCTCTTATACCTACTGTGAATGACTGTGTCGGTGTTTTTTTCTTTATTTTTTTGGTATTTTAGTGAATTGAAATGTTGCTTGGGTTTAATTTTGTGTATTTTGGTTGATTTATTTGTTTGTTTGTTTGTTATCTTATAGATTTTTGAATTTCAGATTGAAGTGGTAGTGAGAATAAGTAGGATGATAAATTGAGAAATGTTAGGCTTCGTTTTTTTTTTTTTTAATTCTTAGTTTGTTTCACTGTTTGGTTAGATCTTGTTCATGTTTATTTGCTGAATGTGTGGGCAGTGAAGGACTAAAGAAATGGTAAAAGTATTTAATAATAATGGAGGAAAATGAAGCCTGAAGAAATTTGTCAATGATTTGGGATGTCAAGTTTCATATGTGCCTCATTGATGCTTTTTGTGGCAAGTTGGTTGGAATGAAATTGAGGCAGAAGCTGAAACACTTTCGATGCCACTGAATCTGGTCCAAGTGAAGTCCCAAGAGGGTTCAATGTGTAGATGAGAATTAGGTTGTGGAGAATTTAAGAATATGGTTGTTCTACAGCCTTAAAAGTTTTTTTTTTTTTTTTTAAGCTGTCGCNAAAATTTTTTTTTTTTTTTTTTTTTTTTTCAGCTGTCGCTTGTTGTTGAATGATATAATATTCTGGAAAGGATTGATTTCTCCAATGAAGCTTGAATTTGGTCTTAGTTGATTAGAGATAACCATGACCAAGTTTGGTCTTCCTTACTGGATAAGGTTTTAATTGGGTTCTTACAGTTTTCTTTCCGTAATATGTCTTTACAGAGTTTGCAGTTTTTCTTCCTAGAAGTTGGAGAGCATGGGTCGTGGAGTTAGCAGTGGTGGTGGGCAGAGTTCATTGGGCTATCTTTTTGGAGATGGAGAGGCTCCAAAACCAGCTGCAAAAGGAGGCCAATCCGTAAATAATGAGCCTACAATCAAACCTGCTGCTGCTCCCCCTGCTGCTGCTAAACCAGTGGATATTAGCAAGCAGGTTCCTGCAGGTATCAACAGCACTTCATCGAACAACTACATGCGGGCAGATGGTCAGAACACTGGCAACTTCCTTACGGTATGATTCCTTTCTTCCCTTTGTAGATTCTGTCTGGTTTAGACTGGTTCTCTGCTTACTGTCATAAAAACATGTTGTAGAACAAGGAAATCAATTTTTTTTTTCTTGTTTAAAAATTGGCTACCTATTTTTAAAATGCATCATAGCCTTATATATTACTTCTGTGATAGCCTAATTGGATTGCAATAATTTCTTTTATTGCTTCCCATCTCCACCCACCTTGCATGCCTAAATATGTGTCACTATGATCTGTTTGCAGGACCGACCATCAACCAAGGTCCATGCTGCCCCTGGTGGCGGATCTTCTCTGGGTTACCTCTTTGGTGGTGGGCCTGGTGGCAGTAACTGAGATGAGCGTTCATATCTTCATATGAAGTATTGTTTGTTGATTTTTGTGGAACCTGTAGTTTGGATGAGGCAATGCACTCAGTTTACATAAACAGTTGGAACTTCTTGCATATTGTGATGTAATATATGGTTGTTGTGGTTGTTTGCAAAATCAATCAAGATACTTAATTTTTTTTTTTTTTTATGCATAAACATCTGTTGCAGACTTGCTGTACTTAATTACTGTCAACGATGAAGTTATATTTCTGATGCATAATCACTTACATCTTAAAGTGTATGATCGGTATGGACATAAATCCTCTGTTCCCTGTGTCGTATGTTGTAATAACAAATTGCAAACAAAAGAGTCACGCCGGGCATGTTTTTTAAAAGCACGATACATTTTAAATATCAGCGATTGCAGATGCTACATGATAAATTTGCAGTGGGAAACTACAAACTAAATTAAGGGGGCTGGAAGGAGGGAAGATGGTGGTACCACGTTTTCATGTTCATACAAACAACACTTCCACCACTATAGTGAGAATACTAGTGTATTGTTCATTGAACTGAATATGTTATATATGACTGTCATTTTCATCTCTGATAAGCAATATTATGTATGTTCTGTTCTTTACAGGGACAATTAAATTTTTACGGAGGAAAGAAACTCATGCGAGCTGATTGGTTAGTTGATTAGTATGAAATACGCAGTGGCAGAAGTAAAGTTGGTTGACCTTTTGTATTCCCCCTCACACCCCCCACCCCACCCCCCACCCCCTTCTCTCTCTCTCTCTCTGTCTGAGAACATGATTTTAGGAGATGCATTGTGTATCATAAAATTTATAAATAGCAATTAAAAAAAAATGTCACAGCTTGTTCATGCTACTTAGAATAGATATAATCGACTTTCTTTTCAACAGGTTTAGATTCATATGCCTTGAAAAGGAATAATATTTTACTGAAACACTAAAAGTAGTGTGGATGTATAGTTTAAATTATCATATCTAGCATAAAAGAACTTCGTCGAACTACAAAGTCAAAAGTGTTGAAAAAGTTGCTTGTAAGAACTTGGACCCTGAAAGAATCAAGACATGAAGCAATTACGCTAATTATAACTTGCCCACCAATTATCCGCTTCCCATTGAACTTCGTTCATGAATGCGTATTGGTTGCTTCCTGATGAACTTACCATCAATGGCACGTCTCCTTCCGGATGAATAATGCCCATCTGTTCTGGAATCAAAGGTGAGTCACTGACTTGTGGATAAATGAAGTACCCCGAATCATCTCCAATTACATTGGTGCTGTCAGTTTTATTCATCGATTCTTGAGTCTCAAGTCTGACTTTCATAGAAGTTGAGGCACCACTGGGTTCTATTGAGGACATCTGATCTTGTTGGGTTGGACATGAATCATATCTGTATACTTGTGTATATCCTGAACCATCTCTAGTAATATTGGTGTTACTGGTTTCATTCTGTTCTTGAGTATCAAATCTAACTTCCATTGAAGTTGACGCGCGATTAGGTTCAACAGAGAACATCTGAACTTGTTGGGCTAGAGACGAATCATATCTATGTGCTTGTGGATATCCTAAATCATCTTCAGTGACACTGGTGTTGCCTGTTTCATTCATCTGTCCTTGACTCTCAAATATGACTTCCGTTGAAGCTGAGACGCCATTGGGTTATATTAATAAAGATTTGAAATTCTTTTTGTGAAGTTGAGTCATATCCATATATTTTTTAATGTACGAAGTCCTGAATCATCTCTAACAACATTGTTGCAACAAGATTCCATCATTTGTCCTTGTGCTCGAAATCTTCCAAGTTCCTTCAAAGTTGAGGTAGGACTGTCGAGTTCTGTTGGAGCCATTTGAGCTTCTTGTTGTGAAGATGTATAGTAGGCTTGTGGATTATCGATGTTTCTCGAATTATCTTCAGCAACAAAGGTTCCACTTTCCATCAAAGTTCTAGCATTGGGTTTGGCAGACAACATTTGTATTTGATGCAATTGTGAAGACGTACCGGTACCACACTCGTCTGAATACAAGTACCCTGCATCGTCTCCAACAACGTTGACCGTGTCTGCGCATACTCTAACTTGCTCTATTTGGTTAGAGCCATTTGTCTCGGCAGAATAGTGCTCACTAACAGTTGACAATGTCAGTGCCATTGTCGTCTTCTTTTGGCTTGAACCCTTTTCTCTTCAACTTTTTTATTAGGCACACCACATACTCATTATCCTACAAAAGAAATTAGTAAAAGAATTGTTAATTAGAAAAGATTCAACACAATAAAAGATGAGTTAAAAAGAAATAGTATAAATGGATACAGTGCTATCACATTTGATATTCAAGTATCATCAACAGTAAGTACCTTGACATGTTTAAGAATGGAGCCATCGAGACGATATTCGGTCATGGTCCATCTACCTTCAGCCCTAGATGACCTTCGCTTCCCCTTCACAATGTATGAAAAAGTTCTTTTTGAACCTATGAGTTGTTTATGATAGAATATCTGTGTATCCTTTTGAGCCCTCGAACAACCAAACGTAGAAACTCTTTCAATACGAGACTCACGTTCACTCTTCTTCTTCAACTTCGTAAAGAAGTAGAAAAAACTCTCACCACTTTCTTCAAAAAGTCTTTGCCACATCTTCTCGTCGCCGTAAAGATCAATCTCGATGATGGCTTCGGAAGGAAGTGGCTGCTTTCTAACCTTGTTCAGAATATAATCCATTAGTATCTCTTTGTCGGTTGGAAAGAATCTAAACCCCATTGGCGTCCGCGTTCTTCTAAGCGCACCGTGCATCGTCGTGGAGTGGTGATTTGGTTCCATGAACGCTCTTGAAGAAACGATATGTAAACGTTGAGAAGAAAGGTTGCGTAAACAATGAAGTGAAAGGATTGAATGAACGGTTAATCTAGTTGTTTATAAGCTGGATAATAAGAATTTCTTGTGCAACAAGTTTATGTAATCTTTGATCTGGTATTATCTGATTGGATGAAAGATTATCATATTATTTATTATAATTTTTTTATGTATTATTAATATTGATTCATTTAATGACATTCTACCATATTAAATTATATAAATTGATAAATTTAACCATTTTACCTTTTACATTTATAATTACACTTATAAATTTATCTTTATCTTTAAATAATATAAATTAGCAGTCAAAAATAAGTTTATATATTACTATTAAATGCTCTTTTATCCATCTATTTTTTTAATTTCATTTATGAATAAACAGAAAATATAACCTTTTTTATTCTAAATTAATTATATTAAATTAAACTTCTTAGATACTTGATGATTTTTTATTTAATAACACTGCTTTACTCCATTATAATATTTATCTACGTATCGTTACGATGTACTATGTATGTTGTGTTCTTTACTTTACTGGGATCATTTTTACGGATAAAAGTAATACTTGATTGATTGGTATGAAATAGACAATGCAGTGGCAGTGAAGCTGACCATTTTTTTTTCCCACTAAGAAGAAGATTTTACGAGATACATGGTGTGTCATAGCATTTATAAATAATAATAAAATAATCCACACCGCTTGTTCATTTTGCATGGATGAAATATGTTTTCTGTCAAAGACATGAAGTCTTCCATTGTCATAGAGATAAATAAGCCTTGTCGCATCGATAATGGAAACACTACTATTTCGCGGTTGCTATAAGAATTAGCTCTAGCACCGCAAGCGTGGCACATGAAATTCATGAGATTCCACTCCTCGATTTCAGGCTTTCTAGCTTCAATGGAAACGTTATATAATAAGGCTATAGCAACAGCATACGATTGCCACACACGGGTTTGTTTTGTAGACTATGAAGGTAGTGAATCGA
>JANKKB010002828.1:0-22167 GCA_026225775.1 Bursera palmeri
TGCTATCAAGGAGTGTGTGAAATTAAGTCAAAAAAATTAACTCCCAATAGTCTGACCCATATATATATATATATATATAGTCTATAACAGAAAATCCTATAATGTTATAATTAATTTTTACCTGGTGGGCGAAAGCANATATATATATATATATATATATATATAAGGTCAGGCTATTGGGACTTAATTTTTTTGACTTAATTTCGTACATCCCTTGGTAGTCGTTGATTTACTGCAATGAGAAGTTAAAAAATAGTTTTTTTTTATGCTAACTCAGCAGCTTTTTCACTGTTAGATTAGAAAAATGAACGGCTATCAAGGAGTGTGTGAAATTAAGTTAAAAAAATTAAGTCCCAATAGCCTGACCCATATATATATATATATAGTCTATACCAGAAAATCCTATAATGTTATTATTAATTTTTACCTGGTGGGCGAAAGCACTGTTGCAAGATCCCACCACTGATGAACCAATCCAATCTATTCTACTCATTTTTTATCAATCTGCCTGCCTTACTCTTTGCATGATCTTTTACTTTCTGCAACATGGAACAGGACAACCCTAGCAAACCAGCCGTAGCTTTGATAGTTGGGGTGACTGGCATGGCTGGCTTGGCCTTGGCCGAAGCCTTGAAGAGCTCCACCGCTTTAGGAGGTCCATGGAAAGTCATCGGTTCTGCGCGACGCTTCAAGCCAACTTGGTTCCCCTCCTACGCCGTCGATCACTACGTTGCGTTCGATGCTACGGACTTCGACGACACGCGTGATAAGTTGTCTCCAATATCCCACCAAATCACCCACATCTTTTGGGTTGCAATTCAAGTTCGTGAAAACGAAGAAGCCAACGTTAAAATCAACGAAGCCATGTTAGCTAACGTGCTGAACGTCCTCACCTCGGCTCCGGCTTCACCGCTTAGGCACATCACCCTACAAACCGGCACTCAACACTACATGGGTCCAGTCCATGACCCGGTCCATTCAGCGCAACTCCTTTCTCACGAGTCTCCATTTCGAGAAGACATGCCTCGGCTATCCTACCCCAACTTTTACTACGCGCTAGAGGACCTAGTGGCCTCATACGCGCCGTTATTATCATACTCCGTCCACCGAACATCAATTATATTAGGCGCATCCTCAAGGAGCGTGTACAACACGCTACTCACTTTGACGGTTTATGCAACAATCTGCCGTTACGAGGGTTTGCCGTTCAAATATCCGGGCAACAGGTACACGTGGGAACACTTCTGTGATATGTCGGATGCGCGTGTGATAGCGGAGCAACATGTATGGGCCGCAGTCACGGCCCAATGTAAGAATCAAGCCTTTAATTGCACTAATGGAGATGTGTTTAAGTGGAAAAGTGTATGGAAACTGCTGTGCGAGATCTTTGATGTCGAATTTGTACCGTTCGATGAGGATGATGAGTTTGATTTTGTGGGGTTGATGAAACAGAAAGGAAAAGTTTGGGATGATGTAGTGGAAAAATATGGGTTGTACAAGACCAAGTTGGAGGAAATTACTTGTTTCGAGGCACTCAGTAACGTTTTACATTTTAAGTTTCAACATGTTTGCAGTATGAACAAGAGCCGAGAATTTGGATTTTTGGGATTTGCTGATACCCTCAAGACTATCCCTTTGTGGGTGGGAAAATTGAGAGACATGAATATTGTACCTTAAAGAGTAAGTTATATTTTTGTTTGTATTAACTTTTAAAGTGTTTTGATGGACGTAGTTGTAATAAATAGTTTAAATTTTATTTCAGTGTTGTTAAATTGTATAAACACTTTGTTGATGGATTGAAGGGAATAGATCTTGATCAAAATATGGATTTATTACTAAGTAACATACTAATTGCAAAGCATATACAGACTATAAAAGAAATTTCTTACAATGAAGACACCTTTATTGAAGGCTAATGGCAAGTCAAACTCGCAATTGCTAAGTATGAAATTTCATGAATTGAAGTACTCTTGTGATCCCATAAAAGCACTTCTCAGACCCAATTGATCAATCTACTAGTTTGCCTGCAGCAACATGAACCACGATGAGAGATATAACTATCGACTAAGTTGAGTATAGGTGAAATTTGATGATTATACTCACATGGTGGTTCTCTCGACCAGACGTGCAAGCGGGTCTTCTAGGGGGCAGTTGTTGATGTGGGGTTCTCTGCAGATTACTTGGTTAAGTTTTTGTGCAAACGAAAAGAAAGACTAATTAGAGCTGGTGCATAATACCTGTAGTTTTGGTCTCAGGGTCTCTATTGCCACTGACGATTTCTGATTCACTCCGGCACCTTGCTGTTGCAAATTCCAGTAATGAGTAATTTGTCATTGTTCAGGGAAATCAGAATCCAAAATGAGCTATCGATCAGCTTTTTACTAAGCAATATGAAATAAATTTTCTATATTGTATGAATTTACCTTGTATAATGCCCAGTCTGCTGAATCAAAGAAGGCTCTTTCGTTGTCCTGTATCTCAAAGAAAGTTATGTTTAGTACATTTATAAAACATGAAACAAATATAAAATTGCCTACTACTCTATATTGTTATGATTATGAAAGGCTTACCTTAGAAATTAAAGGCTTCTTCTTAGGTACTAATCCTCCATACTTATTCTCTGTGGATGCTGCCTATTTTAGTATGATAAAAAATGAAGAAAAGGATGTAAGTGCTTGTACTGCTTAAATTTCATTTTCAAAAAATTTTCTTTATATTTTATAATTAATTAAGAAAAACTAAATAAATATATGATGATCAAATGGATCGTTCTTTCCACACAAAGAGGTGAACCACGTCATCGATGTGAAGGAGGCAAGATACACACACGTGTCGTGGTTCGATTAGTTGGAGCATATGAAATCCGAAGAAACGGGAGAGGGTCCACGTGATGCAGACGAGAAAAAAACCAACAACTAATGTCCAGCTGGATAAAAGTAGCGTGATGTAAACAGTATGTACAATAACAGTACCGCTGCCGACATTTCAACGAATGTCTATGATGGACCAAGTCCTAGCCGTCCGATGTGGGGACCAGTTCCTTTTTCCGATGTAGATGAGCACATGCAATCACTTCTGTCCACTAATCCAAAAGAAATATCCAACTCTAACCTTCCATTTTACTTTCCGGACCAGAAAACCCCAAGACATTAACCATCATAATTAAATTGATTTTTTTAAGTAAATGACATTGAAAATTCTCAACAAAATTAGTAACCTAAACGTAATGTAACTGACTGATTTTGTAGTATTAGTTTTGTGGGTTGTGCCGTGAAACACGTGCCCGAAATCGGGGAATCACAGCGGTTGATTATTTGATCAGGCCTTGAAATCAAATTTACGAAATCCATTAATGGTAAGTTGGGCCCCCTGCGCTAAACACCACGGAAGTCTACGGTTGTGTGTGACAGTACAAAATATTTAGTGTATTATTCTCGAATCTCAACAGGTTATATTTTTGGATGTAATTTGTTCACCTACCATAATCAAGTGTTAATTCTAAAAATATTAAGAAAATTAACATTCAAAATCTTACAAATATTTTAAAAAATAACTATATTTTGAAAAAAATTTAATTGACATAAAAATAATCGAACATCTCAATATGATTTTTTTGTTAACAATCTCTTGAACTTGATAACTTTCACTTGGGATGTCTCGTCGTTGAGCGTAAGAGGTCGATAACCAAAAAATATATATATATATTGTCGAGCTGTTAAATTGTGACCATTCCCGCGAGATTATTTTCTAAATTAGACCCAATTTCAGAATTCCTTCTATAATTAATAATGTCTTAAAAAGAAAAAAAAAATAATGAAAAGAGCATAAATGGGTAACAATAGCAGTTAACAGAGGGAGTTGAGGTTGTACCTGATGGGCGTCTTCAGAAGCAAAATAGTCTTGGCCTCTGTTGCAGTCTGCCATTGCTCCCAAGTTCTCCTGTTAATCTCTCAGAATCATTAACCAAGAAGAGAGATAAAATGAACATAGAGAGAGAGAGAGAAGAAAAGGGTACCAATAAGGTAGTAGGTAGCAACAAAGCAATACAAAATATGAAATGAAATGCAACGTGTACTATATAGAAGAAAGGTAAGGGCAGGCAAGGCAAAAAGAAAAAAAAAAAGGAGGAGAAAGAGAGAGGATCTCGGCATTACCTTGCAGCGGAGAAAAGAGAGAGATGCAAGCAAGATAGAAAGATAAAGAAAGGCAGAAACAACCAACAAAAACGATCGAAGAGATAAAAAGGGAGAAAGGGTTGAGTGAATGGGTGAGATAAGTATAAAGAATATAAATTCATTTTTAATAATAGTAATAATAACAAAGAATCGACAATAGAATAAAAAAAATATATATATATATGAGAAATCGGAAACAAACAAACAAAAACTAACCAATGAGAGACTGGTAGAGAAGAGAAAGTTGGTAAGAATAAGGTGTAATTAGTACATGATTAAGATGAAGCTTATAGAAGAGTTGTTGTTATGTCGTTAGGACATCAACATCACTTGGTCCATTCACAAGCCCAAACCAAAACCCCTCCATATTTCCATGTGAAAATAATATCATTCACGCTTTACCCCTACACTTTCCTCCCACAAATTTCCCATCTACTGCATTTATTATATTCAATTTCGATATTTTTAATTAATTTCGAAATTATTAGTTTTCTTGTACCTGCTGGGCATTAATTAGTTATGAACGTAATTTCAATGCAATTACGGATTTTTCAACGCCACGTTTTTATTAATAATAATAGTAAGTTCTTATTCGTTAATGTGAAATGCGTGGTGGGGAACTCATTCAATTCAAGGCTTACATTTCTTAAATCGAAACCATATCATTGCAAGAGCCGCTATAGTAGGTAAGATCTTTGGCATGGCAAGGGGCCACTTCATCTGTAAATGTGAACTATGATATCACTATCTTTTTTGGATATGCAGCAAAGCTTGTTTCATGGTTGGATTTGGGTTGATGAAGAAGATTTTAAAGGGAGAGAATATGAATAAGGATTCACACTACAATTCTATATTTTTAACAATAGCTCCTCATGCTTCTGGAGCACTGGTTACAGTTAAAAGATACAAAGAACAGAGATTTGTAACCATCAAACTTGAGCTGATGGTTTATTTTCCTGCTTGTCATTGACCAATTCCATTCTACTCAGCCCTGCTTAGGCAAACAGAACGGATATATGTTGGAACTCAATACCTATTGTATAACTGACGATTGTGATTTATATATTCTGGTATCTGTTGACAGCACTTCCTGTCAAATTCTGGGCATTATTAAGATTTGATCTCCGCCAAAGTTGCTTGGAGGGAGATTGAATGCTTAAGATCTCCAATGTGAAGATTATGTTCACCCATTGGGATTCTTCGAATTCCAAATTTATCAACAACACTTAGGTGCTTGCACACATCAATACCAACTCTAACACGTTGCTGTGACCCGGCTGCAACATGAACTTTGTGAAAACCTATCAATTGCTTACTTGGGGACCATTTCCCAGCAGGTGATGTTGAGAAAACAAGAAGCGTATGAGTCCCATCCATAGTACCAGTGTTTTTTACATCAATATGGAAACCTAATGAGAGTTTGTTGCAATCGGTGTGCTTGATCTTGGTCGCATTACTCGATATGGTAGAGTTTTTGAGAGCATAGAAGCTTGCTGCAAGGGGTATGGACAACTCTTTTGGACCATTGGCTAAGGAGTGTGCAAAGGTAGTGTAGCTCATTCCATGCCCAAATGGGAACACAACATTGCCCTTGTAGAAACGGTAGGTCCTGCCAGGGTACCCTCTTGAAGGGTCTGCTCTCATGCCCATGTCTGTCATTGGTACCTTAGTTAAGTATTCCTGTGGATACCATGTCATAGGCAACTTCCCTCCTGCATAGAAGAAGACATTTGATTAGCCCATAAAAACCTCTAATTATAATATGTTTCAGTCTCGTGTATCAAATTGGTAGATAAAATAGATACCTGGATTAGCTGTTCCAAACAGAATATCAGCAATGGCAGTACCACCAGCTTGGCCAGGATAACCAACCCACAATATGGCACTGATACGAGGATCGTTCTTGGCAAATGACACATCAACAGGGCCACCACACATCAAGACCAACACAGTAGGACCTTTGGAGGCCTTTGCCACCCGAGACACAAGCTCCTGCTGGTGCCCAGGCAAGAGGAGTCCTGTCCTGTCTCTGAATTCCGCTTCCAGGGATTGGTCAAGCCCCATTACTAAGACTGTTGCATCAGCCTGACGGGCTGCTGCTTCAGCGGCTCCAAATTGCTGGTTCCCACTGCAACCAACATTTGAGCAGCCTGCTTGGTGAATGGTCCTAGCATATCTTGAAATCCCCTGTAAGGGAGTAGTGTAACCACAGGCAACACCTGCAGATTAACAAAGAAAATCATCATGGACTAGTAATATATTGAGACAAATGATCTTCAAATCCACTTCTGTTATCAAATGTCAAAACTTAATTCCTTTTGAGTAACGACCCAGATGGATTTACTAAGCTTGTGTCCATCAAATCTTCAAAATTTATGTACCAATAGTATGGGAACTAGCTTTGGAACAAAGAAACCTGACTCGTACCAGCATAGTTACCAATCATGGTCACAGTAACATCTGAATTGGGCCCAATGACCGCTACAGTCCGATGGCGCCTAGTGGAGAGTGGCAAAGAATGTCCAGAGTTTTTCAAAAGGACAATGCCTTGACGTGCAGCCTGGAGAGCTAACTGTTGATGAGCTGGGGTGCAAACGTCTCTTGAGCCTAGGTTTCCAAATGGCTGGGAAGATGGCTCGCCATCAAACATGCCCAACCTCATTTGAACAGTTATTGTATTTGCTAAGGCCATATTAACATCTTCCTCCCTTAACAATCCTCTCTTTACGGCCCCCTCTGTGTGGACTGCTAGAAAAGGCCCACAATCCAAATCCAAGCCTGCAAAAGTTTGTCCAGAGATCCGTGGCCCATATTAGTGAATTCTTTTAAAAAAACAGAAGTACACAACAAAAGTATTTAATTAAGGTGGCTAACCTGCTTTGATAGTGGCTGCAGCCGCTTCTTCTGGTGTACTGGTATAGTGTTGACTATCATACAGAACCCCGACGGAGTCACAATCTGATACAATGTATCTGTTTAGGCCCATCAACAGTAAAACAAAATTAGAGATGCACTGCTATACTATAGGCACTTGATGGAAATTAATAATCATATGAAGAGCCTTCAATCTGGTTGATCACAAAGTCAAAGTTGATACACAGTGTGACCATTTACATGTGAAATAACATGAAACTGACCCATTAAGCCTCCATTGGCCACGGATAATGTTTTTGAGAATATCAGGGTCAGCACAGGTGGGTTTGCCATTGACTTGATTGTAAGAGCACATAACGCTAGCAACTTTCCCTTCTACCACACATGCTTTGAATGGTACATTATATGTGTCTTCTAAGTCCTGCTTGCTTACCTGCACTTAATCATAACAAACATATAAATTTATTTATTAAAAAATAGATAGCAGAATATCTTAAATTATGTCTTTTCTGTTTTCTAAAAATATTTTTCTTGTTTTACATATTTTTTAATATACTTCAATTCAATGTCAATCAAATATTACTTTTAAAATTTAATATCAACTACCTAGCATAAACCAACCCTACCTTAATTTCTTGATTATTAACTCTATAAGTACATAATCTTGTCCGAGTAGAAGTGAGTCAAGTGACTGATGGAGAGTACAAAAGGCCTCAGTAATTATTTCAGATTAGAGGGCAAACGAAACCGAAGAGAACTGACTCCATAGGCATGCTCTAATTTGATGCCACTTTCACAGGCCACTTGCCAGAGCACTTAGTTGAAGTAATAATGTGACAGTTGACAGATAAAGAGAAAGATATGTTATGCGGCCACCACTAACAATGGGGATAAGTGGTCCTAGATATTAACTATTTAACTAATGTCAGATGACAGTCTATATAGGCAAGTTTCATTCTCCTTTCCTTACGTAAAACGACATTTGTAAATCGCTAGCTTGTCCACATTAATGCCCACAATTTGATTAAAAGTATGTATCCAAATTGTTACCTGATCATACCATATCTTAACGTTTTATGGTCATCCGTCATCATCATAATGTTTAGGATAAATGGTTATTCTTACCTCTTTTCTATGGCCTAAAAGATGTTTCTGATAATATCTTTAAATGTAGGATTGCTTAATGATGAATATAATTCAAATGATTATTATATGAGATGTTATGTTATTAAGAAACGATTAAAATCTTGTAGATATCTTAAAATCTACTCTATAATGTTTGCATGAAAGGGCTTAAAAGTCTCTTACCCTGGCATTAAAATGGTAGCGGTCCATGCCATTCCAGTTATCAAGATCATAGGCTGTGTAATGTTTACAACAGGCAGCAACCTTGAGCCTGTTGCCTGTGTTGCCTTGGAGTCCCCTGACGTAGCTTGCAGCATATTTCCCAGCCAAAACAGGGTCCTCCCCAGGAGTCTCTTGGCCCCTGCCCCATCTGGGGTCCCGAAATATGTTCACGTTTGGGCTCCAGTATGTCAAACCAGCCATTCCTCCATTGTACATCGCTCTTGCTTCGTCAGATACTACCTGCAACCAATCAACCACCAACACCATCATTATACAAATAAAGCTTCTGCTAGTCAAAGATGGATGTTTAATGGCTAGCTCTGATTTATTGATAATTTGATTAGAGTTAATTATGGACATGCAATTAATTGGGTCAAGACCTTCCCTACTCACAACCTAGACCGTAGTTAGTTACAATAATTTTGGCCTATAATTAACTAATAAGGTACGTATATAGCTAGCCATCCAAATGATGAAATATGAGTATTAACTTTATGGATATATATGGGACCCCAAGGATGGAGCCGTGCCTGAGATGACCACGTAAATGCTTGCAAGTTGATCATCACCAACTCATCACACACTTAATTTGGTTCTCTTATTACTGTTGTATGCATGCTGCTACTTGATCGTTGCGTGTCTACTAACTCATAACTTTTGTCTCCATCACTTGATAAATATAATTCTTGCTTCAAAGTTAAATTTAAGTTATTAGTTACAATTTTATTCTTCAAATTTCAGAAAGTAATGATTGATTGAAAAGAAGATATTCCCTAAACCGTTCGTGCCATGTTGATGATTATATTGCAGAAAATTTTACCATGTAAAGCCAAAGCTAACCAACGCCATTACGTTTATAGATAATAAATATAGTTGTTGAATGCTGATGTCCTTGTCACCAATATAATTGTGAGAAATAGATATGCAGGCCAACTATTCAATTATATCAGAGCTTCTGAGTGGTGCCCATACCAGTCTCTTTTCTCCTTCATGTGTCGATTTCAAGTAAATACTTTTATATAAATTGGTGTATGGTGGTATTGTGACTCGCATGTGATATATATTCTCTCCAACCAGATGTTCTGAGTATATGTATTTGTTTGTCGAGATTTATACCAGTTACATCATAGACACATCATAAAATTTTGTTTTATTAATTGTCTAAGTGTTTCAGCAGGCTTTGGCTTACAATTATTGGTTTAACAATAGAAAAAATGAATTTGTGATTAATATAACGAGAAATGTATGCATGAATATGATGCTATCTTAAATGCAATTTAGACTAGACATAACACTATCTAAAACAAAATGAGGTTAACTTTATTTTAAAAGAAAAAGAAGTACCTTAGAACTTTCAAAGTAATAAATTAATATATACAAATATATAGGTATAGGGTAGCATGTGTTTCCTTACAAGAATGGACTATTATTCACGGATTTGGTAGCAGTGAACCAATGGAAAAAAATTATCTCTTCCTTTTGAAAAAGAATCCTTGGTATGCCTAGGCCAACCATTCATAAATAATTAAATAAAATATATACTGTGAAGCTTTAAGCTTTTCCTTTGCAGCGATAACATGATTAGATTATATTTTAGGTAAAAAAATGCATGTAAAATTTAATCGGATGAAGAAACTAAAATAATAATGATCCTTACCCGCCCGATTTCCTCCCACAGCGATTGATTGAAGGAAGCAGCGGTGGTGATGACTTGAGGGAAGCTAGTAGCTCCCGGAAAGGCCCCAGCAAACTTAGTCCCCGGTCCCACATTGGACACACCATGAAGAGCCTCGGACCACCATTCGTAGCCTTGAATACCCAGCCTAGGCACGGCCGCAGCATTGTTGACTAGCAACCTGATCTTCTCCTGCAATGTCAATCGCCCAATCAAGTCCCTCACCCTCACATGTATCGGCAGCGACTCTCTGCAGAACCGCAGACTCCTCGTTAACCCGTTTCGAGGGTCGCATGCAAAAGGTGAACGTGACTCTGCAACATGAGTGCTTAGAAATAATAGAAGAAGTATGAGAAGTAGTGTTGTGAGAAGTGACAAGTGTTTGGTTAAATTATGAATGTATGACATATCGGATGTAAAGAGAGAGAGAGGGGGGAAGAGTGTGTGTATTGGTTTCGTTTCGATATGGGAAGTTTGATATGCGTTTAATAAGCGTTGAAGAAGGTGTATATATAGAGAGAGCTTGCGTCTAGTGAATGTGAGTGAAGAGGTTCATGATTGGATTTACACGTCGATGGGAAGCCAAAACACACACACATACACGCATGCACACACACTCAGAAAGAGAGGGAGCTGAAAGTGTAGTAAGTGAGCGCAACACGCAGCTATAGTTATTTGAGTAACTTGGCAAGCCAATTAAAACTGATAATATATAGCTCAGCAGAGAGAGAGAAACAAAAGGAGAAAGAAAGACGGATCGGCTGTAGCATAGTAAATAAATATATGAGCCATAACCTAGCTAAAAAGAAGATAAAAAACTAAAAGTACTGGACACATATATGTAAAGTTAGAATATGGTGGTCACAGGTCACGGATTTGCGAGTCTCTTTCTTCGTGTAATGTAATTAAGGATAGCCCACTGTCGTGTTTGCAGCACTCAAATGGAAAATTTTCAATTTTAATTGTGTAAGAACTGAAAAAAGTACAAAAAGGAGTCAAGCCAACTGTTGTTCAAAGCTTTAACACAACTGTGTTTGTCTATAACAGACTATGATTTGGATAGTTTACATGATACAAAGTATATCAATATATAACGTAATACACTGTGCAAAAATAATTATAAGCGGCTATATATATATATACATATATATATATATACGAGAAAAGTAGATAATTAACAATAATATGGTGGCTGGGTGATTTGATCTGCGTGGCTGCCTGGATTGGTTGACTGTTTGATTTGCTTGGCTGGATTATATGATACTTTACATGGTAACAGTGCTATTGGCCTCTCATTGGCCAGCTTTTGTGTGTATTGTTGATGTTTTTCTTTTTCTTGATTATGGATTTCCAGTACCAATCAGGAGCTCCAAAATTTCAAACTTGTTAGAACTTGGCTGTGAAAACAGATGATCTCGTGACTAGCTATACCGGTTTCACAATAGGTGAAACGTGAACTTTTGTCTGGTAATATTTTCCTCAAACAAATAAAAGCAAAAGATTTTGTATCTTTGCGACTTTTACTTCATCCTGTGAATTGTGTTCTCGAACTTCATTAATTACCCAGATGGTGATATCAAAATTAAGAATCATAATTTCTCAGGCCTTTTTATACATATCACTTCAGGGTTTTTCAATAATTACAGGATTATTACAGTTTGTTTATATAATTTAAATATGGGATATGTTAGTTGATTGCTAGATGAGATATAAATATATATGGCATCTTGCTATAATAATTTTATGAATTGTATATATATATATAGGGACCCAGAATGATATTTATGGAATATTTCTCGATTGTAATTGTATTACAAAACAATTCAAGGATTGTCTTGTTCTATTGTTTATTCTTTTTGGGATGATAAAGTGGAAGGAAGGTCCATTTCCAATTGCTTAACTTTTACAATAAGTCTAGACTACCTACCAATTGTGTGAATTGAAATAATACCAACAGGATGACACACATATTAGTCAAATTTTCTACATGAATATACTATTAATTATTAAACAATATAATCAGTTTATTTTAAAAATAAATAATAATTGATGCATAAACAATCTGGTTTGTTACTTTGATTAAATTATTGCTTACGCTATGATTACTTTATGGCAATACCATTAAATGATTCACATGGAAACATGAATGCAATGAAATGCTTAAATAGCTGAACCAAAGCCTCTCTGAGAGTTAAAAACTAATAATTAATTGTATCAATATGAGAAAAATAAGATTTTTCAGGTCAATGAGAAGATTTCGTGTAGAATAAATAATGTAATATATTTATATAACAGATAGGATTGCATACATGCATAATGACTGAGCTAGTTACTTCATTTAAGTCTGAACAATTCATCAGTTAGACATTATATGTGTTTCGTATATTTATGAAAATTTAGAAGTACTATGGGCTCCTTCTGGTGCACAATCACATAATTGAAAAGCAACGTTAAAAAGGAGCTGTTGATAGCACTACAAGCAACTGATAATGATAAAGCTTATAGATACACACCCATAACGTTTGCATCATAAATATGTGTAGGCAAGTAACGTAACCTTACAAAATAAAGACATTCCTTTCTGTTGATATATTAATGCCGCTGGAAACGAATACGTATAGACATAATAAACCCCCAACATTTTGCAGATATCTCTCTGCTCTGCTCCCACTATTTAGATGTCCTCTCTCGTCTCTCAAGTGGGTCCTTAACAAAAAGTAATGCATCATATCTCAGCCAGGGGTTTGCTTTTGCTTGCCATCATTAACTTCAATTAACTTTCGTTATCGATTTTGACTGCCTCCAATCCAATCCAACCGTTAACTTCAGCAATAAACAAAAACGTTGCCGTCAAAGTTGTAATAATTTAATTTTCATTACACGTTACGTTCAGACTCATACCAAGTAATTAACAGCGTGCACTTGATACCATCGATGATATGATCCATCACTGCTGAGATCTCACCAGGTCTGGGCAGCTGGGCTCATGTAATTGTGAAAAAGTTTCAGCTTGTGAGTTGCGAAGTTCACATCGCAAGTTAACTACAAATTAAGATTCTCAAAGACATATGTCGTATCAAGTAGTTAATCAGATGCCCAACTGAAGTTGAGAGGGTTCTGTTGCCGTTTGGAGTGTAATAATGAATTTGTTAAACGAATGGATAAGTTTTTTTATTCATTTTGTGGAAAAAAAAAAAAAGAGGTGGTCATTGCCAACTAACGCCAAGTCTTTTAACATTTGTTTTTTAATTTATTTTTTCCTAAAATTCAATCTCTTAGAAAGTTTGGCATGACTTTCAATTCAAGCATTGGTGGGGTTCACTTTACGCATGAATAGATAAGACAGATTGCAGAGATAGAAGACGATTGGCTGGAAATGTGGGTAAAGAAGGGCCCAAAACATGCCTAAATATCCATCTGGATTAAATTCAAAAGAAGTTAGAACATTAAATATGGATGAGAACGAATGCGTTTATCAGAAAGATAAAGCTGCTGCATGCATGCATTTAAGCTACGACACCAATGGCGTGAGGGGACTCACATCTAATCTATTTGCTTGGATTTGTCTAACATTCTTATCCTCACAATTACTTTAAAAATTGACATTTGAGATACGCAGAGATGAATCGACTCTGTCCACTAATCCATATCAATGGCTTGCCTTATCTTCTTCTTTGATTCCCAAATTCTTATGAACTCTATTTAATATATTAATATCATTTGCTTTATGATGTTTAAAAAAGGCTTGAAACTGGATATCATTAAACTTATTATAGACTGGGATAAATAAGGCAGGTAGATTTGCAGACCAAAAGATTAACTTTATTTCGAAAAAATAATTTGAATATCTCATCTTGAGGAATATGACGTGACATTTATCCTTAGCATTTAGGGCTGCACAGTATTGTCAATCCAAATGTCAATTTATTAAATCAAATGAGATAAATGATTGAAATTTAAGTTTAAAGCATGTTTGAGACTTCTTCCACGATGAAGACCATTTGTATAAATCCCGCATAAGGTACAGGTTGAGAATTGTAATTTGGGCTGGAAACCCCAATGGAGTTGGGCCAAGGCCCTTAAAACATCGTTGTTACAAGTAAGGCCCAATAAATGTGGTCTATCGATCAGGTCCTTATAAACTTAACCTAGCAGCTTCATTTATTGTGGACATCCAAGAGTAGGAACTTTTTACACTGAGAAACCAATTAACATTATTGTCGTCATCCTAAAATTAGAGCTTGCTCATCTTGACAGGTCCCATCTCTTTTGCCTTCGCCCTCAGCAGATGTTTCTGAATCTTCCCAGTAGCGGTCTTTGGCAATGGCCCAAATACTACAGACCTTGGAACCCAGTAAGCAGGCATTTTGGCCCGGCAAAACTTCATTATATCATCTGCTAATTCTCCCTCATTTGATTTATCCACCTCTGGCTTCAATGTCACAAATGCACAAGGAGTTTCTCCCCAACGCTCATGTGGCCTAGCCACCACAGATGCCTCAAGAACTGCTGGGTGCAAGTATAAAATGTTCTCTACTTCCAAACTACTGATGTTTTCACCTCCAGAGATGATGATGTCCTTTGATCTGTCTTTAATTTCAATATAGTTATCCGGATTTTTTACGGCGAGATCCCCAGAGTGAAACCACCCATTTGCAAAGCTTTCCTCATTTGCTTTTGGGTTCTTCAAGTAGCCCTTCATTACCAAGTTGCCACGCATCACTATCTCTCCGATGGTTTTTCCATCAGCAGGAACAGGTTTGTTTGTTCGAGCGTCGATGACATCTAAGAACTCCAGACCAATGTACCTGACCCCTTGGCGGGCGTTTAGGCGGGCTTGGGTTTCAGGTGGCAGTGAGTCCCATTCAGGCTTCCATGCACAAACAGTGCAGGGGCCATAGGTTTCTGAGAGACCATAAGTGTGGGTGACACGGAAACCCTTTTGGGACATTGCAGAGAGAACGGATTGGGGTGGGGCAGCACCAGCTGTCATTACATGTACCACGTGAGGGAGGGGAAGGATAGTGTCCTCTGCTGGGGCATTGACTATGGTGTTGAGCACCACGGGTGCACCGCAGAAGTGAGTCACACCATACTTGGCTATGGCAGAGTAGACTGCCTTGGCTGTCACCTGTAGGATCACAAAATGAAGGCAGTTAAAGGCAAATGATATTATCTCAAAAGAGTAAATAGTGGAGCCTGTTCTTATGGGAAGGATATTTCAGTCAGAATACTACATTAGAATTTGTCTAAGCTAGCTCTTGAACTATTTATGAAATCACAAGAAATTGACACCAAATTTAAATTGATATCTGACAATCAGCAGTTCACACCCAGTATGATTCAAACTAACTTCTGCTTCATCACATCAAGCTCCTTAATAATGAAAGAAACTGAATCTGACCTTTCCAGTCAAGAGATTGCCAAAGTAACAACAAAAGGCCTTTTATAAATAAATAAAGTCTGCGTGTTGTAAGAAGTCCAATTTTATTTACATGGTCTAACAGTCTTACCACAAAGAAAAAGACTGCACACTCTAGGAACTTTAGTATCTAAACACAAATTTATGGTCGTATCAAAGTTATAACAAGAACCTTTAGAATTAAAAGTTCCTTTCATATTCTTAAATGTTAATATATTTGTCAAGCTCATTGATTTACCTGCCGAAGACATATGCTTGTCCCACAAAGAGCTGCAAGTGACCATGTGAAACACCAGCCATTGCAATGGAACATGGGTAAAGTCCATAGGTATACAGCTCCTTCATTCATCCCCCATACAAGAGCACCACTGAGAGACATGAGATATGCCCCCCGGTGGCTCAACACCACCCCCTTGGGACTGGCAGTTGTACCAGAAGTATATCCCAAAGTAATGCTTTGCCACTCATCCTGCGGAGGTTTCCAAGCAAACTCAGGGTCACCAGTTTCCAGGAACTTCTCATACTCAATGGCCCCTCTTTCTAAAGCATATTCCAGTCCTTTAGGATCACAGCTTTCATCACCTATGACAATCAAAAGTGGAGGCTTATATTTCCCTTGGCTTTTCTCCTTTATGATTCTCAAAGCTTCTTCAGCCAAAGGAAAAAACTCTTGGTCCACCATCACAATGGCAGATTCTGAATGACCAAGAAGGAAGGCAATGGTTGGCGCATTTAAACGAATATTGACAGTGTTTAACACAGCTCCAGACATTGGAACTCCAAAATGAGCTTCATAGATAGCTGGAACATTTGGTGCAATTATAGACACCTGCCAGCATAAAACAGAGAAAACATCAAGCAACTATCAATCTCTAATTCAACATAAAGAAGCATCAAACAAATTTGATGCATCAGATCCAGTATAACTGCGAGGAGCATTAGAACCTCTTAAAGTTCACAATTATATCCTCATCTAAATTTTCCATAAACATTATCTGGAAAATAAACTTTTATGTTTTTAAAACTAGTGAATGGATAAGGACCAGAAAGTAGTAAAAGGGTTGCTAAAAATCGGCATAATTAATGATCACCAAGTTTCAAGCTTAGAAGATCTGTCAACTGCATATTACAACTAGACAATAATATTCAAGCAAAACAAGTTTTTAGTTGAGCACAGAAGCATATACCATAGGTCAAAAGAAAACAAAGGCAGCTAGAAATACAAGAACTAGGAGCAGGGCTCAACTGAAAATGACAACTGGGGACGACAGAGGGTAAAAATTAAAGATAATATCAATGTCAAATACATAGAAACCACATGGGACAAGTATGATGTAACAAATTTCCATAGTTAAACCCCTGCTGTTTCTTCTTGTCAGTAGTTTCACTTTCTACATCTCCGAAATTACAATTTATACTATTGCATATTGGCAATGGGAAGATTGGTATGCTCATCGACATATAAGGGAGCAATTACTTTTCAAAGAGATTCATGTGTCAATCATGAGGCCTTTTGCATTCCCTGATGCACAGGCACCAGGTACATTTAAGAGTCAGTCTTTTACAGAGACATAGGTGGACTAGGTTTTCTTTTTGTTTCTTTCTCTGTGTGTGATGTTCATGTTAATGTTGGAGCAAAATTGTTTGAAAATGAGAAATGTTAAGCAGAAAATTTGACCCATACTTGATTCAAGAAAGTTAGCACATAAGAAGGGAGGAAAGAAGGAGAATCCACTCATCTAGGAACCTTATATGGCAAAAGCCTCATCAAACCAAAGCCAAGAATGAATGAAAAGAGCTCAAACAACAGTAAAATTTGAGAAGATGCCTCTCAGATAAACACCAAGAGTTTAGCATAGCACCATCTCATTGTGCAAAATCCAACACACAGTGGCACCAACATACATAATTGTATGATTTCATATATCTGCCTTGGAACAAATGATTCCAATGCCCCCAACCTTTCGACCACTCAAGTTATCCAACATGAAACTATAAATGCTTAATTTTTAGTTGCTAATCACATTAAATTTCCTAAACTAGCCATCAGTTGTGGTAACCATCAAGCTCAAGCCCAACATTCTCATTATTGCAGTACAAAATCGTACTGCGAAATCTTCATTTTATCAAATGTAAGATACCAAACGTCAACCTATAATATTAATCTGCCACCAAAAAAAAAAACCCATATACTGTTTAAAGTTATATCTTTACTAACTCCACAAAAATATCATCATAACAATTCAAAAAAAAGATTAACTAACTTTGTAGAATGTGCCGTTATTCTCGAAAAGCACCAACAAATTGCTTCTGAAAAGCATTCCAAGTGCTTTGTGAAAAAACACCTATAGACTGCTCCTAACAAAAAAGCATTTCTAGAGCTTCAGGATTTGGTCTCCATAGAGCGCTCAACAGAAATTAGAAAAAGACTATCTATCTATCTTCTTCCAATATATATATATATATATATATATATATATATATAAATTTTAAAAAGCATTTTTGCTATTTCTTCCGAAACCGAAACCATAAATAGATTAAAAAGAACGTTCAAGGAAAGCACAGTTGTCGGGCTTTCACGAGACACTACTAGTTACTGATGGAAGTCCAGAAACTTGTTTCGCATAATTTGAATTCACCGGAAAAAAAAAAACAGTCAAGGTGAATTAAGCTCAGCTTCATCTCCAAGAAAATTAATAAATTCAAAAAAATAATAAAAAAAAATCGACGTCTCATCAGAGATCATGATCGATATCGAGACACGTATACGTAAATGAATAAGTATAAGTACCGTGGTACCGGGGCCGAAAGAGCGGGTGGAAAGAGCGGAGGCCAATCTCCGGCAACGCTGGTAAGTCTCAAGCCAGGTATAGCTCATGGATCCGTGGACCAACGCAGGTCGAGTCGGGTGCACGGTAGCGGCCCTTTCTAGAAACCACAGCGGCGTCAGTGCTGTGTAGTTGGCTTCGTTCTTCGGAAGATCGTCTATGTCTTTTACTGCCGCCATCTCAGCAGCCTCTCGTTCACCACCGCCTTTTCTCTCTGTTTTGGCAACTAATACAAAACGAAACGAAACGAAACGAAAAGAACCGTCCAGGATTCAATATTTATAGGGGTGAGCTTTTAAAAGTGCGTCGACTGTGTCTGTGCGGTGCTGGCTGCGCAGTACTGGAGGACCCCTTAAATTTTTTATTTTTTATTTTTTATACTTGTTAGAAACAGATACTGCTCGTCGAACATGTAAAAGTTATCCAAACAAATTATCGATTTGTCAAGTTGACAAATCAATCATGGAATTAAAAAAAAATTAATTTTAGGATTGAAATTATAATGGAAATATTTACATTTTAAGGAAAAAAAATTATTGCAGTTTCACTCAGAAATGCACCCTCAACTCCCAAGTACGTGTTATATGGCATAATTATATTGGACAAATTATTGTTATCGTTTATTATAATTTACTATTATCTTAATATTATTAGAATAACACTATAGAATAAATTTATCTTACTATTTGACTGTCATTCGATGTCACATCTCTCACGCACTACCGAAATAGAACTAACAACCACTGGCAGTCACCGCCCAGACCATTGGGTTCTATCGTTTCCAATATGCATTACCATAACAAGCACCACCACCGCTATTGTCGCCACCACCCATGATGAAGAAATCAACCGCCACGATTCTTTATTCAAACCAGCAGATTAAGGTAAGGGTAGCCGATGATATTACTAATTTTTTTGTATGAAAAATGATTCTCACAAGAGTTTGTTGGGTATCGAATAATTAGATTTGATGAGATACCTAAATATACAACAAACCCACAAGATGTTTGTCTGAAGTAAAGTATGGCCACAGATCGGATGGCTTACGTTTAGAGTCAGAATTTTCCATAATCACAATCCTTTTATATATCTTAATCAAATGGCTGAAAAACGGTACTAGTCTACTCCATCAAATCAGGGTAATCAGGTCCCCATCCCCAAGTCTCCGAATCTGACGGTTTTTATCTTAGTAAAAGACGGAAAATTAAGATGAACTTCAACTAGCTAATTATATAAAATATATAATAAGATTCCAAATCCAATTAGATTCGATTAATATATAAATAGTTGTAATTTTCAAACATGTTATTGACTAAATTAACAATGAGGTATGCATGTGCAGATTTTGGACCGACTTGATCATGTGAATGTGACGGCGGGGAAATTATTAAGCACCCTAGTTGTGGCCTAAATAACATTATCATCCAATTTTCTTTTTTAATAGCCTAAGCCCCTACTTTGATACTTCTATTAAAACCCTTTTTATTATTATTAATAACCATTATAACCTTTGTACCTTATATTACCTAATATTTCAATAAGATTTTTAGTAACACCTACCCCCATTTAATAAAACTTTATCATAAAATGATATTTTATTATATATGAAATCAAAAGAAGTTAAAAAATGGGTATAATATTTTAATATATTTTTTTTTATAAAATTATATTTTATATATATGAAAGTCCAAATAAATAAAGAAAGAATAATATTTTTATAGATTTATCTTATTATAAAATTATAATTTTTTGTAAATATGAAAGTATAAATAAATTTTAAAAACTATTAATAATTTAATAGATTTATCTTATTAAAAAATTTAATTTTTTTTTGTACATAGCCCTTCTCAAACGAATGTATCAAAGTAGGAGTTTGGTGTTATTAAAAAAATAATTAGGGTGAAAATTTGTTCGGCGATAACTATGGGGTGCGTTAATGATTTCCCTATGTGATGGCGCAATTGGCTAAATGGTACTATTTGCGCCGTGGTTGACCAAGGGCTGAGGGCGAGCAGCACGTCGCCTTCAATTCATAAATTTAATTCAGTACAGAAGAGACTAGAATCGTGAACGGAAATTAAAGTTTGGCGGCGGGTATGGCCACAATATAATTAAGAAAAAAAAATTGAATTTGTCTTCCAATCTGTCAGATTTGTTTCTTTGACTTTAGTTTGCGTTTCCAACAATTTGATCGGAAAGAAAAAATTAAAAATTTGAATTTTTATCTCATTATAAATATCTATATCAAATTTATTTATAATTTAATATTTAATGTTTAATTTTATATTATGATTATCTAAATTTGTTTAATGGGTCTCTCAGCTTATCGTTACGCCAAATCCTCTAGAAAATTCTTTATATAGTCATGCACGTTTAATTAATGATAAATTTTATCAGGTTTACCTTAATGATGTAAATTAACTTCAACTAAAGCTAACCTTAAATGTGATCAGTTAAAATAGATGTCTAAGTGTGAAATACCTTTTGTACCCTTTTAAACATTCTTATTCTAATCGAGGAGTAGAATGATTTGTATAATGAACTTGATTTTATTTTTATTTTTATAATTATTATTAGGAAGAAGGTAGAGAAAGTTGATGGATTGAAAGCTTCCCCTTAGCGAGCCAATCAATGAACGATTTTATGAATCCCAACTCGATCAAATTGAAACTAAAAATTAAAATTTAACATATGCACATCACAATTTTTAAACAAAATAGAGATTTCAAGAAACGGCAAATTTATTCATTAATTATATTAATAATCAATATGACGTAACACAGTAAATTTTTACTTTTTTATTTTGTTTTATGGGTTGGATAAAAGAAAATTCATTGATAATGTATTTATTGAGTGAAAATATTCAAGTAGCAATGAATTAATTGAATGAAGCCACATCATCAATGTATGAAAAGATTTTATAATTTGATAAATATNTTAATTAATCCTTCACCTACGTATCGGTTTGATCTCGTAAAATGTAGATTCTCTCACTTTTAAAGTAAGGTGATTGATTAGGGTTTAATTCTCAACTTGGTCCCATGATTTTTGATCGACCCAATAATGTCATGACGAACTCTTCAGTTGGTCTAAAATTGATGCACAATGATTTTAATATTACAAATACCCAATGTTGGCACTATAAATGACAGAAAGTGATTTATTAGTGTTATCAGACTATTAATTAATTATTTTGCCAAGTTCATGATTGTCCACCAAACTCCATAAAATATATAAAATAAGAAAGATTATCAATTATGCTCCAAATATAAGTATTTATCAAGGTGTCATCACTAATTTAAAATACTCTCTATTGAGGTGTCACCACTAATTTAAAATACTCTCTATCTAGGTGTCACCAACAACCTTTCTCCATGCTTCCACATGTCTTTTAAAATAGTATTTATATTTTAGGTGACTATATAAGTGTCGGATGTTACCTTCAATTTTTCTACATGATCCCAGGTATCTTATAAGAAAATGTTTATTCTCTAGATGGCTATAAAAATGACATGTCACCACCAACTTATGTGTATACAACATAAATATCACTATAACATATATGGAAACACATGTGCAAAGAATTTCCTATAAATATTCCCTTTGAACTACAAGGTGGAGAGGACTTTCAACTCGAAAACAATTTCTCTCCCTCATTATTTTGAACCTTCTCTCTACATTCCCCTTAAATATTTATTAACATATGTAATAGTTAGATAGTATATTAGAGATCAAGATAGTTTCTCTGTTTCCATTAACATGCCCTGGAAAGTCACCGATAATTGTGTGTGATTACTTCTTAACCAAACAGAAATTAATGCAATGAATATGATATATAAAAGGGCA
>JANKKB010002829.1:1614-15637 GCA_026225775.1 Bursera palmeri
AATAAATTTAACATTTTATCCTTACAACACATAAAAAATAACTAATTTTTCAAGGATAATATTAAGTTAAATGATCAAATTACCTTTGAAATAAATAGCAATATGTGTTAATATTGTCCATGAAAAGATAATTTTAATATGTGTTAATATGTGTTAAGGTAATTTGATAATTTAATTTAATATTATTTTTTAAAAATTAAATCATTTTTTATATATGTTAGTAAGGGTAAAATAGTAAATTTATTGAAATATTGAGGTTAATGGATGTGAACTAACATAATTTTTAATTGGTGGACTTAAAAAGAGATTTTTTCAAAACTTAAGGATGAGAGAAGAGAAAAATGGCAAACGTCCCATATGAATGAAAAAGAGGAAAATGTAGGGGCAATGATAATTACTTATTTTATATTGGAAAATTATTAATTGCCTTCCTAAACAAGAAGTTCCCAAGGACTTCTTAACTTGAAGATATCATTTGTTTCTATTTGTGAGTTTAATGTAATCAAATTAACTAATATATAATTATTTAGAATATAAAATTGAAATGTATTGAATTTGTGATGATAATATTGAAAACAATGTGCAATTTTTAATACATTAAGTATAATATATTCTTTGTCTTATAAATCTAAATCTTTTTTTAATTAAATAAATCTACCATTTTGATAATCAACAAGTCGATAAGTTATAGGTTTGACTTGCCCCTCTCACAATTTCATAGAAACATATTTCTTAATATATATGGAGGCAATAATATAATATTTTGCCTCTTATTACTCTTTGATCCTGGTCTAATATTATCATCAGTAGTCCATAAATATTCACACAAAATAGATTTTTTTTATATATATTTCAAATAAAAGGGAAGGTAATATATAATTTTCTTTTTTAAACTAAATTTATCATGATAGACAGATGCAACAATCAGTATATATAACCCAATCCTATAATGTGATAACAAAATATTATTAAATTGATAGTTACATATCATCTAATTGATTGTTTGCATTAGTTGTATAATATAATAAAGTATAGGGCATATATGATGTCTTTAATGATGTGATGCATTTATATAATTATATGATGTTTACTAAATAAAAATTAATAATAAATTAAATAATAATTATTAATCTAACGAGATTAGGTTTTATAGGATCATATTAATCAGATTGTTTGAATTTTTTTATGTTTTTATTAATATGAGTAAAACTAAGAAAGAATTAAGAAATAGATAAAAACTAAGGAAGTATTTGAAAATTTACATACTTTTTAAAATTTTTTCTAGTAATCTTATATTGTGTTTGACAAAAATAGTGCTAAGCATAGATAGATTATGACACGTAAATTTGGTAAAACTGAGTTAAATTTTAACAAGGTCTCTTAATTTGAGTTAAAATTATAAAATCTTCGGAATTTGGAGAAATGGCAAAATCCAAGAGGGTTAAGGAAAAATAGTCTTTAATAATAATGTTTGGATTTTTCTAACCAACCTGACTTACAATGTCAAAAGTGTCCCTACCTATATATTAGTCTACTCTCTTTTAAAATTCTCCCATCAACCACTGTTCACACTTTCAACCTCTTAATCAGGAGTGACTCTCTACACCAGAAAACAAGCACAACAACGAAGATTGAAATTGAAAGAAGATTTATAAAATATGAATCATTTGAACAAAATCGGATTACAACTTGCAGAATCTATACAATTCTGACCCATTAAGCTATGATTGGCCCATCATGAGTGTGGTAATACTATTCATTAAGATCATTGACTTTTGCCCGTAGCTTGTTGCTTTATGCTTGTAGCTTGTTGCTTTTGGCACCGATTTTGCAATTTCTAGCTAAAAACAACACCTATACACTTCCAAAACAACACATCCTGCTCCTAAACACTTCCAAATCAAAACAACAACCATTTTACACATAATTTAAGCCATTCAACACTTTCAGTTTGGTTTTTTTCATAGACGATTCGTTTTTTCGTGTAGTAACATCAGCAAAAGTCAGTTGCCTTCATTCGAATTTGAAATAGAGTGAGTTAAAGACGGTTATCTTCCGTTTATGCTTTTGATAGTTTGAAATATCGGACAGGGAGAGTGAGGGTTTGCAATAAGGAAACGAGGTGTATTATATATATAGAGGCAAAATAAACGATCCAGGTAAAGTTTGTTAGAAAAATCCAAATGTTTTATTCTCTTGGCTATTTTTCCTTAACCCTGGATTTTGACCATTTCTCTAAAATTCCCTAAAATCCTAAAAAGAAAGGAAAAAAAAGTATTTATTTAAATAAAAAATTAAAGAAATAATTACTTAAGAGTGGTTATAAATACGTTTATAGAGTAATGTAATGTAATTGGCCAAAATCAATTAGTCTTCGACGTATGCCGATCCAAGTTATTTGATTTTTCCTCTCCGGATCCAATAGAAAGGCGCCACGTTCTAATTTACACTGTACTCTATTCCTTGGAATTATACCCCGCTGTCACCGAACAGAAAACCTTCTCGAGATGACGAAAGTTCCATCGACGTATGTCAATCCACAGCACAATCTTTATCCAACATGGTTCCTTTTCGGCTTTTAATGAACCCCAATTCACGCCAGAATCGGTTAGCCTCTCTTGCAGATGTTTAGCATCTGCTTTAAGCTCGTGTTCTTTGCCTTGCCACCGTAAGCTATCTTGTGAGTCATTCAATTTGGTGAAATGGGATTGTCCCAGATACTTCAATGAACCTAATCTCAAGTGCGTTTCGTGAGATGTTGAGGATATCTACAAGGCCAGGGTTTTCACTGTTTTGATTCAACATTTTTTAAGGTAAGTCTTCAATAGTGCGGTTGGTAAAAGTTGTTGAGATTAGATTGTGTTGGTTTAGTGAAGTTTGATGCTCTTTTGATAAGTTGTTTGTGATTTATTTCTTGTTGCCAATTTGAAATTTAGCTGAATTGTATGATGGTTATGATTGGAAGTTGCATACATTTGATGAATATCATTGGCAAGAGCAAAAAGTTTGAATTATCGTTATTTTTCAGATAAATAGGAGTTGAATTGGTTGAGAGTAATAATGGAGACATTATAATGCTGGGGTTTCAAATAATAAGGTTTTAGGTGAGTTGTGGGCTTCTGGAAGAGATACTAGGATTAAAATTTTTGTTGGCAATGTGTTATTCTATACCTGAAATGCACTGATTTTAATAGGAAATTGCATTGGGTTCTTCAAAGTGTTATGCTATAACAAGGGAAGTTTTAGAGATGGCTGTGTCAAGCAAAACTAGAAATATGCTTGAGAGTATTGTAAGAGAAGGGTCATTCAAATGGTTGCTTGGCAAGCGAAGTTCGTTTGATGAAGAATTTGAAGAGATGGGGAGGTCCCCATCTGCGGGGAGGAATTGGATACCGGAGCTCTCTCCACTTGCTAATGTAATTGTTCGCCGATGCTCAAAGTAAGTGTGCTACTTAATTTTACTTCTTGTTAGTGTTTTTTTTGTTGTGAGTACATATTCTGAAACCCATCTTTAGCTTGTCTGGATTTTTTTTTTCCCTGTATGACTGGTTTTCCGATATAAGTCTTAGGTAGGCCAGTTTCTTCAACCGCCTGCTTCTTAGATGCTGGTCATTTATGTCCAATTGTTCCTATATATAGTCTTTTCATGGAAACCAGAATTTAAATGATGCAGAATACTTGGCATTTCCTCAAGCGAGCTTCAAGAAAGCTTTAATGCAGAGGCTTCTGAAACTATAAAGCATCCATCACGGTATGCAAGGAACTTCTTGGAATACTGTTGCTTCAGGGCACTTGCACTTTCTACTCAAGTAACAGGTCATTTGGCTGATAAAAAGTTTCGACGCCTGACATATGATATAATGCTAGCTTGGGAGGTCCCTGCGGCTTCAAGCCAACCTGTACTCAATGTAAGCCATATTTGTATAAGTACTTTTTTTTTTGCATTGAGGAGCTTTGTTCAATAATTGTGTAATTATTCTTTCTTTCTCGTTCAAACATACTAAAGTGCGAATGACCTCTCTATCTCTCTGACGCACAAACAAACACACACACCACTCCTTTGCGAAATTTAAGTTTCACTGTTATATGTGTAGTGTTTGGAAATATAAATACCCTATTGTAGAAACAAAATACTGTTATCCAAGAAACTGAGTACTTTTCGTATAGTTGCACCAGAGATAAAGGTAGTCAATCTCCAATAAAGAGTGCTGTAACTTGTATTGCAAATGTATGATTTGTTATATTGCATTCTCTCCATTTCTCTTTCATTCTGTGCATGACGATTTATATTTTAAGAATTTCCATGAGCTGTGTATTTACTCTCTAGTAAAACTTGGTATTAATGTGCTTATATCTTTTAGGTAGGTAAGGATGCAACAGTTATGGTAAAGCCATATTTTATAAGTTGAAGATATATGTTTATGTATTCTGTGCACTTATGCCTATATGATCAAGAGTTGGCATTATTAGAGGGTCCTTTTTTTTTTTCCTTGCCAATATTTTATATGTTTATGAAAGTTGCAACGCTATTTTAGCATGCTGGTAAAAGCTGCAGTTGATATTCTTATTTATGGGCCTCATAAATTTCTAGGTGGATGAGGATGCAACAGTTGGAGTGGAGGCCTTCTCTCGAATAGCTGCCGCAGTTCCAACCATTGCCAATGTAATTATTAGTGAAAATCTTTTTGAGGTCCTCACATCTTCAACTGGTGGTCGGCTTCAATTCTCCATCTTCGACAAGTACCTAACTGGACTAGAAAGGTAAACCTGCTTCGCATATAAATCTGTTATCCCCCACCACTCCGCTTAATAGAAAGAAATGAGTTTATATGACTGCTTTTTCTTTTTGTTTTTGAGGAAAAGAAAAATCATATTAATTGTTCTCTATGTTTGGGTACGTTATTAGGCCTTGGTGTAGGGGAAGGGGGAGAAATAGAGAAGCTCTGCTTGCTATTTTCCCTTATAATAATGAATGTAATTTGGGGAACTATAATTTTTTATCTATTGAGAAAGGAAAATAGAATTACTTTGGATTATTGACCTCCTTAAAAATTCTCTTGTTATCTTATTGAAGTTCTTAGAAATCATCTTATCTGAACCAAGGTGTGTTGAGTAACTGATCAAATTAGAATTTAAGCTGAAATAGGTAAGTGTTTGACAATATTATTACAGCAATGAACCTTTTACGTATAAAACACAACCATCACCATAAACACAACTTATCGATAGATTCGACCAAAAGACTTGTTGTTCAACCTTTTTCTGGTACCATGTTGTGTTACGATTAACCTAATAAGCATCTTAATTTTAACGAAGTGCTATTGTCTAGACCAGGAGTTTAACGTGCTCAACTACCTCTCCCAATATCTAATTACAAGGAAACATGTAGCTTTTTAGAAACATCCTTTAGTTTATTATTTTCCTCTTTCTTTTGATATTTTTACAGGAGGAATTGTAAAATGTGACATACGAAACATAGATTTGAGGGGGAGAAAATGCTAGTGGGGAATTCAAGTGAAGTGAAAATCTTTACCTTCCTCCAACTGAAGTTGTGTGTCTACTCCAGTTCAAGAATACACAACTTTGAGGTCTATAAAAGGACCACTTATTATGATGGCAAGACCATTTGTGGTTTGCAATGCAGGAATATATTCTTATACAAAGATAAGAAAACCTGTGGAAAGATTGAAGTTCCTGTAGAGAGAAATGGTACATCAGAGCCCTTATTGAAGAGAGGAACCAATTTCTTTATTTATGATAGTGCACATGTCCCCACAATGGGTCATGAAGGAAACTTGAGCGAATAGTTTCTATTGCAGGAAAATACTTTGCATGAAGATAAAAGCCAAAGAGAGGTTTACTGAAACACCCAAGTTGAGGAATAACTGTGATTAATGATTAAGTTTAATAGTAGAGTAGAATTGTATCTTCAACTTCCTCACATGAACAAAATACCTATTAGGAACATAGATAAAATTAAAAGTCATGGCTATGTTTCAAATAAAAACACACTAGATATACGTTCACACAAAACTGTATACTAGTTGTGTGTTTAAAATTTTTTCATGTCAGGGTTTTGGTTTTAAGTCTGTCTTTGATGTCTATCCTGCATCCCGCAACATTTCTCTGTTTCCACTGGCGAATGCATTTCCTTCCATGTGAGATTAAAAAAATTGGATCAGGTTAAGATTTTATGAACGATCGTTGGACAATCCTGTCCTCATGTGTAAGAATGTATCTTACAGATCCCTAAGATACCCCAATAATCAATACAGAAGTTCAAGAAGTGGAAAAGAAAGTAAAAACCTATATAGAACTCTACCTGAGTGCTGACTAAATACTTTTTGTGCTTGCATTTAGCATATTTGTTATAGGTCTATTTAGTATGAGTTGCTAGTTTTAGCCCTACCAGATCATTTGTTCTGACTGAGAGGTCAAGGGTTTCAAATCTTTTGGGCCTACTTACATGGAATGCACATCCCACAAGTTTTCTGTGTACAAGGTTACAAGATCTTGAGTTAGTCAAAATTTAGAATTTGTTGAAGCGTTTTGGGTTTCAAGCAGGGAAAAAAAGGAATAAGGAGAAGGATTAGTTGTTGGTTTCCTTGATAAGGTATCTTCTTATTTGGTGGTTCCATAGTTTATCTTTTATAGGATGAATATTGGTATATAGGTTGCAATTTTATTACTTAAGGAACATTGTAGAAGTTGGTATCCTTTGCATGAGAAGTGCTGATTAAAAAGAATCTTAACATTAATTTTTCATTAGAAGAATGTAGTGATATATGGTTTCTTGATTCATGTTGGGGCAGCCCTATTCTGCATCAATATTTTTCTTTTTCTGTTACTCTTGCGTGATGCATATTTAATTGTTATAGGTTGCAATTTTATTACTTAAGAAACATTGTAGAAGTTGGTATCCTTTGCATGAGAAGTGCTGATTAAAATGAATCTTAACGATAGTTTTTCGTTAGAAAAATGGATTGATATATGGTTTCTTGATTCATGTAGGGACAGCCGTATGCTGCATAAATATCTTTCTTTTTCTATTACTCTTATGTGATATATATTTAATCGCTATGGTTGTTCATTTTTAAGTTTGTGTGGTTTATGGGAGCACTTTTCAATAAATATGTGTACTTTTCTTGTCTTGATATTTGAATTATTCATCTTTATAGAGCAATAAAAAAGATGAAGACCCAATCAGAGTCCTCTATTCTTTCCACTCTTCGATCACCAAGAGGAGAAAAGATTCTGGAGGTGGATGGGACAGTCACCACCCAACCAGTTCTAGAGCATATAGGAATATCTACATGGCCAGGTTGATTTCATTGGATTAAGTATTTGTTTGTTTATATATTTTGTAAATAACTTATTTTTTATCTATTTGTTAATAATGTTACTAGATACAAACCTACTTCTAAGAGGGGAATGGACTAGTAGTTGTAGGTTCTATGCCCTTATATAGTGCACTACTGGCATAGAAAAGGAAAAAAAAAAAAAAGAAGAAAGAGTCCATAGGCGTACTTATACTTTTTTGACATGTATGCAGGTCGCTTGACTCTTACAGATCACTCATTATACTTTGAAGCTCACCGTGTTGTGTCGTATGAGAAGGCAAAAAGATATGATTTATCAGATGATCTAAAGCAGGTAGTTAAACCTGAGTTGACTGGACCATGGGGTACTCGACTTTTCGACAAGGCTATCTCATATAAATCAATTTCCTTGTAAGGCATGATGCATTTAATTTCTTGTTTAAAATATGTTTGTGTTATGCCATTTCTATTAGTTCATAGTTTCTCTTAAACTTCTTTAGCTGTTAACTCTTAATCGTGTTTCTATTGTAGGTCAGAACCAATCATCATGGAGTTTCCTGAGCTTAAAGGGCACACTCGTCGTGATTATTGGCTAGCAATTATCAGGGAAATTTTATTTGTTCACAGATTTATATATAAGTATCAGATCAAAGGAGTTGAGAGGGATGAAGCACTTTCAAAGGCTGTTCTTGGAATACTACGATTACAAGCCGTTCAGGAAATTAGCACCGGAAATTCCATACGCTATGAGAATCTGCTCATGTTTAACCTATGTGATCAGCTTCCAGGTGGAGATTTGATTCTCGAGACCCTTGCAAACATGTCGACTTTAAGGGAATTAGACCGAACTAATAGTTCCAAGGCTAGTGGTGGAATGTATTCAATCTCGGCCCTGGCAATGGTTTCTAACTTAGGGTTTGTGTTTGGACCAAGTTCTAGTAATCCCGATGACTCTGGGCTTGTTGTGGGAGAGATAGCTGTGGGGAAGATGAGTTCATTGGAAACAGCTGTTAAGGAGTCTAGGAACAGCTATAAAAAGGTCGTGCAAGCACAAGAAACAGTTGATGGAGTTAAAGTAGATGGCTTAGACACAAATTTGGCAGTCATGAAGGTATTGCTAATGATACTTTTTATGGGGCTTTGCATCTCAACTTTCAACTCTTATTTACTGTTAATTCTCTCCTTCCCCACTTCTCTATGTTTTTTTAGCTGATTTTTTCATTTTAAGATGATGATTAGTATTAACTGGAAACTTGGGACTGCATTTTGGTTGTCGACTTCATGCATCTAGCCGAAAACTTTATTTGTGACATCTTCCTCTCTTGTTACGTGTTTGTGTTGTAAGTGTGTCTGTAGGATTATTATACTTTGTTTCATTTAAATCAATAACAGACTGTATAATATCGTTCGAGGTATGAAGAGGGTTTATATTAGTTTTATGAGGTTGACAACACGAATCTGACTCTTCTCATCACTTTGCTGATGTGACTGTACCTGCAATATATTTAGAGTTTTTTTTTTTTCCTTGTAGTATCTTTTTAGTGTTGACTTTTCATGCTATTGCAGGAGTTACTTCTTCCTCTTCTGGAAGTTGGAAAGTGGCTTCTTTCTTTGGCATATTGGGATGATGCTTTGAAATCTTCGGTGTTCTGTTTGGTCATTGCATTTATCATTTGCAGGTAAGACAGAAATTTAAATTATTTGGGGCTGATTGATTTAGAATTAGATTCAAATTTTTGTTTTTGAAAACCAGGATATAAGAAATTTCAGAAATAGGGTGTCAATTGAAACATTTTCACAAACCGTTTGTCAGATACAGTCCTAAAAGTTAATGTAAAATACGAAAATTAAATAAAGTTATTGCTTTGTATTCATTATTATAACTCTAAAAACATTTTTTGGGCATTTAAAATATTGAAATACAACTCAGTTTTTAGATTGTATCTTAAGTTTTTTAAAATTATTTTCAGATAACAAAATCAAATGGAATGTTACATTTGGTATTATTAGTTTATTAATATTGCGGCATCTGGTATTATCTTTTATATTTTTATGTCACATCCCACCCCACTCCACCCCTTCTTGAGCTCTAAATTAAATTGGCTGTATCTTGCACCACTGCAGAAGATGTAACCAACTAGTTAATGGTGACTTTGTTTTAATATATTGTTGATGTTGAAGGAAGCTTCGAAGTGCATGAAGCACTGAACAAAGAACTTTTTTCCACTTTTTCCCTTTTTGATGTGTGGTTAAATACTCTCAATCATTCCCTTTCAAGATATATTTTTATGAGTTTCCTTAGTTATCTTGTATGTATTGGAATTTTGTTTTGAATCCGCCAAATCTACTTGAAGAAATGTGCTTTCTACATGCATCCTTCAAGAATCTTTTGTCACTCTTTCTATTCAATGAGATAGGATGATATACTGGTGAAAACTTGTCCAGTCCTCTTCAATATTGTATTAATTATCGTATAGCACATAATAATTGTGGAAGATGTAAAGGTTGGTGCTGTAGAAAGTTGTATTATTCTTTAATCAATTACTTCTAAGATTAGGAAAAAAGCTAAGAGGTGTTTTATTTTCTCTCTTTTATCTTTATTTTTGCCATAGGACAAAGAGGAAAGGGAGGATGTATTTAAGAGTGCCACCATGCAGGATAGTTTGCTTGACTGTTATTTTGGTATGTAAATTTTCTGAGTACTTATGGGATTTGCATTGTAGAGGATGGCTGGGCTATGCTTTGGCGATGCTGCTCATCTTTTTTGCAATCTTTATGGTACTGACAAGATTCTTTAACCAAGGCAAGCCTGTTGAAGAAGTTAAGGTGATAGCACCACCACCTAAGAACACAATGGAACAGCTCTTGGCTGTTCAAAATGCAATCACTCAAGTGGAGCAGCTTATCCAGGATGCAAACATATTTCTACTTAAGCTACGTGGCTTACTGCTCTCCATCTTTCCTCAGGTTTGCTCTTCTCATCTTTGCCGACGACCCTTTTGTCGATTACAATAGAAGAAAAGTCTGGTGGATGGTTTATATGTTCAATTCTTTTATTTATGGATGGTATGTTTTATGTTCCAGGCAAGTGAGAAATGTGCAGTTACTCTTCTGTTAACATCATTGGTTCTGGCCTTTGTGCCCAGTAAGTACCTACTTCTAGCAATGTTCTTGGAGACATTTACAAGATATTCTCCTCCAAGGAAAGCAAGCACAGAAAGATGGATGAGGAGATTGAGAGAATGGTGGTTCAGCATACCTGCGGCTCCTGTGATTCTGGAGATAGAAAAGGAAGACAAGAAGAGGAAGTAACAACACTGCACAAGTATAACGTATAGATGTAATGAAATGGTGTTTTTTTCTAGTTACGAGTCATCTCTTGTCTGGAATGTAAATTTATTGTTTGTTAACGATGAAAGAATAAACATAATGGCTTGAATTTGTTATATTTTAGATGGGTGTGCGTCCCTCTACAATAGCCGCAAGCATGTTGGCGCGGATCCTGGATCAAACAAAGTTCATGCCCCTGTTCCTCAATGTAACTACAATAGCTCTGATGCATCATAGCTTCACGTTTGTTGTAGTGCGCATCTTTGTTTTCCACTGGTTGCTTCCATAGGTTTCACTTGAGCTTCCTTTCGAGGAACCTTTANGAGATTGTTGCTGGTGGTTCCTTCGCTATGGAGGAAACTAAGATGCTTGGTTCCTGAGCGCTCCAGACGCTTGCAATGTAATGGGGAACCAGATTCTTTTGCAGTTTTTTGTCTTTTACCCTTATCAAGGGCTTTCTTCTCTCTATTTTGCTTTCCCTTGAGGGGACGTACAGAAGTTTTCTCCAACTTCTCCTCGAATTCATCCGTTTTGTGTTTTAGGGGCTCAAGTTCTGGCACCTCCTCCTTCCTCAGTGGGCTTCTAGATGTTGAAATTGAGAAGTTGGGCATACATGGATGGGTTGTGATGTTGTTGGTGCGCCTCTGAGAGTTGATTCCCAATTTAGTGTTGAATTGANGTGGCGTGTTGTCAACACCAGAGGTGTATGGTGGTTGAAGCTACGATCTTTTAGCCGATCTTTCTAAAGCTACGATCCGTCGTGTCAACATCTGTTGATTTTCTGTGAGGAAGCTAGGAGGGAAGGTATGGGAGTGTATAGCATGGAAGATGGTAGTATTGAGCCAATTTTTAATTTGATGCTAAAGTCCTACAATCGTATAAATCCACTTAGGCAGTGGAAGAAAAGTATTATGCTTTATAAATTTCTAATTTGATATATAATTTAGTTATTTTATTTATAAATCAAACAACAACAAAATTATTTGTTGAGAAGTCACAGCCCCTACAATTCCCATGTTAAGTTTAACTATAATATGTTGAGGTCAATTGTAATTCGGGAACAAAGCTAATAAAAGATCCACTCCACATGCAATATACAATGTACAATGAGATAATACAAAAAATAGGGTATTTACTGTCGACCCCCTAAAAAATTTGAAAGAAAAGTCAAACATCCTACTGAATATATAACTAATATTGACCTCCCAAAACTTAACTTCCGTTAATTATATTTAACGGTGCTATCATAAACTCAGGATAAATATATAACATCCCCCTGATATACCTAAAAGTAACAAATTTATCACTTGATTACATAGTAACATAAAAGACTATTTTTTATAATCATTTGAAACTAATTAATATTGTCGATATTTTATTTATTAAAATAATAGAAAATATTTAAAAATTAATAAAATATAAAAATAATAAAGATATATTTCATACACTAAATAATTTTTATAAATTTAAAAAATTTACTAAAAGTAAACAATTTACTAAATAATTTTACTTACTAAAAACTGTAATTTTTATAATATTTTGAAACTAATTAACATTGTGAGAGTATTATCGATATTTTATTTATTAAAGTAATATAAAATATTTAAAAATTAATAAAAATATTATAAGAATTTACAAAAAAAAATAACAAAATATATTTCATTTACAAGATAATATTTATAAATTTAAATAATTTTAATAAATTAAGCAACTAAATTATTACCTAAAAACTAAATAATTTTAGTAAATTTAAATAAGAAAAATATATTTCATTTGTTAAATAATTTTAGTAAATTAAGCAAGTAAATTTAGTAAATAATTTACTAAGAACTAAATAATTAAAGTGAAATTATTTAGTAAATTTTTTTAAATTTACATAAATTATTTAGTGGTAGAAATATATCTTTATTAATAATGTATTTTATTAATTTTTGAATATTTTATATTACTTTAGTAAATAAAATATTGATAATGTTAATTAGTTTCAAAAGATTATAAAAAATAGAGTCTTTATGTTACTTTATAATTAAGGGGTGAGTTTGTTATTTTTAGGTATATCAAATGGGTATTTATATATTTATCTTTAATTTTACTGTAACACTATTACTGTAATTAATAGAAGTTAAGATTTTGGGGTTCAGTGTTAGTTTTATATTCAGTAAGATGTTTAACTTTTCTTTCAAATTTTTTGGGATTCAAGAGTTAATATCCCTATAAAAAACTATCGTAAAGGTTTGATTTTCTAAGAGTTTTATGTTTTAATCAACAAAACTACTAAAGTTATCACTGTTTAACAATCTAATCAAAACTGAAAACCTTACATCGCTACCTCGAACTTCTTCAAGCCGTCAAATTACGTCGTCGCGATGATCATGTGTCTTTTAGCAATAAAACTACTCATAATTCATCAAAATTTTGGTTGGTTTCGGCATACAAACAAACATAGCCTGGTAAGCACTTTACCTAGATTTTAACCTAGAATTAAGGTTAGGAAATTCTGATTTTTTTATTTTAATAATATACATTACTTATAGGGAGTCAGAGTAAATATCCTTATAATAGAAGGGTCAAAAGTCCTTTTATACTTTCGTTACTGAAGGATTGATTTTGCTTAAGCTTAGGGGTCTTCTTGATATTTAATCAAATCTCTACGATAGTTTTTTATATTATGTTGAAATACAACTACAAAATACCACACGCAATGCGGAAGTCCTATACAATTAAGATGGGTTGGGTTTAACCATGGGGAAATTGCATTGACCCCCCAATTAAATTTTGAGAAAATACTTAATTCCAGATTTTTATTAAATTAACACTTACCCTCCAAAACCTAACATTTACCCCCCAGATTTTTGGGAGATAAGTGTTAGTTTTAGAAAAAACAGTGATAATTTTTAGGAGGTAAGTGTTAGTTTAATAAAAATCTAGAGTTAAGTTTTTTTTTAAATTTAACTGGGAGGTCAGAGTAAATATCTCGTTTAACCATATATCCATATGGGACCCAACGGTGTGCAGTCTCCCATAAAAATGAGAATTAGGTCTATTCAATGTGCACAAGTTAATTTAAATTAATCTAATTTACGTATATTATAAAAGACTTCTAATTTTCCTTAAACCGTTATTTCTCTTGCTCTTTTGTCATAAATGCTTAATTTCTTTCATCTATACATATTTGTAATTTTAAATTTAAGTACAATAGATATATTAACTTCTAGTTTTCATAAATAATATTTATTTATTATTACTTTGATTAAACAAATTAAAAAAATTAAATTTAGTTTCTCTTTAAGATATTTACTTATCTCTTTTAAAACTTCTATCAACTTAAAAATTAACTACTTTTTATTGATTGAAACAATGATTAAAAAATAATA